>VUYV01000047.1:2487240-2515293 GCA_008711295.1 Anarhynchus alexandrinus
AGGAAAAAGAGAGGATGCTACTGTATTTACTGGCTTCATCTACTGGTGGAGAAATAGAAGCCATATGCATTTAGGACTTCAGATTCTGGTAGCTACATATGTTTCTGAAATATTTTTAAATACATTTTACTACATTCCATCTGGTTCTAAACTGGATGTGTCATAATAGAGGTCATCAGCTTCTGCCTGAACCCTGTTGCATCACGCAACTTCAGTTACAACATCGAGTATTAGCTCAATAATAAACCTGTTACAGATATCTGTAATAAATATCTGTTACAGATACAGGTTCAGGTGAGACCCTCATTTGACTTTTATGTTTTCACCGAGACTTTAGAACTCCACCCTGTCAGAGGAATATCTGGATTTTTTGCTAATACAACACTCATCAAATAGCACATTCCTAGTCAAAAGGAATAAAAAAAAAGAAAAAAGATTAGCATCAAAGAGTAGTTTAAATGTTTAGCTTATGAACTATAAGAGCAATGGGACAGCATAGGTTCCTAGTGCCATAGACACTCTTTTCTACTTGCTTAGCTGTAATCAGCAATAACATACGCAGCTAAGAACTGTTTTGAACTGCAGCTCCTCCTCCCATGGAAAAAAAAAATCTGACATTGAAAATCTGCTATTTTGCAGCATGTGTGTATATATATACACGTGTGTATATACTTAAAATAAGCCATCAATTTTCATTTAGTAATGTGTCAGAAGTGTTAAAAAATTCTGCTAAAGATTTAAGTGTTAGAAAAAAAAAATACCAAAAATATCACTAAGCATATAAAAAAAAAATTAAAAAGTGAAAACAAATTTCAACATTTCCACAAAAGCTGAAGTCCTCCCTAGCACTATGGTTATGCAGGCACTAAACGCCAGGTGGGCAGAGCATCCAGAAGTCAGAGCCAGGTGCTAGGTAGCCAACAGCTCCCAAAAATCCCATGTGGAGAGCGAGGTAACAACACAGCTTTCCCCATGTCATTCTGGATTTGACTATTAAACCCAATACTGACGTCTTGGTTCAAAGTGCATCTTAATTAATCGCAAACCCCAGCTCTGGCAAGAGCACAAGTGTTATTTAGACTTTAGTGCCCCCCAAAACCAGTTTCATGGAGGCATCCTCTATGGTGGGTCTCATGCAGCCTCCACCAGCTCTTGCTGGACATCTCTGTGCTCGGTAGCTGGAGCATCTCTTGCTCCGGTTTTGCGAGACCTCACCTGCTACAACATTCACTGTCCCCCTGCTTGCAGCAAAATAAAGTAAATCCATCAGCATTATAAAGCTCACATGCTGCTACTCTCAGTTAACAAGTTATATTTAGCTCAGGCTCAACAACTCCTGGTTTTGATATAGTCTCTTTACTCCAGATTCAAAGGTAATGGGTTCTTCTATTAAAATTTTATCAGACATCTATAAATGCAGCAGTTGCTTTAGACTGCATCGCACAAAGCGAAGAAAGAGGGAGAGACTGATAAATCTTAAGGAGTTTATTATTAATACAGGGAGAATTTCCTTTGTTTGTTGTGACGTGTTTTATTGGTGTACTCACCGTGGTTCAATTTAGATTAAGAAGTAGGAAGATTATTGTTTCCCAAACGACAAGTATCATAAATAAACACAAGCAGCGAAATTCTTGTATTTATATCCCAGAGAGATACGCCAAACTATCTACAAATAGCCAGGCTAACGGGGAAATTAGAGTACCTGCAGGTTCACGGGGAGCCTGCCTGTGTTTTACTGCCCTTGACAATCACAACTGCTCGGTTTTCCCCAGTTTTGATCCACTGCAGTGCTGGCGCTGCACTGTGTCAGGTTACACTGGGTCACATCTCATCTGTGATGTGACATAACGTGACATAACTCAACGTGATGCGATGCACAGAATAGGCAGGTGCCCACAGGAAGCATATACTCCGTGACTACGAGCAAGTTGTTCGGCACAGCAGGTACAGCGCTCCGAGCCGCTCTGCACATCCATTGATGTAGATAATTAGTATACAAAGCAACGCTCTGCAATATGCTCATTCCAACTCAGTTGTTTCCTATAAACCATACCCCTAAAGAAAAAAAATATTTTATGGGGACTGTTGGCTGAGATTATTCCATGTTTGGGTGTTATAGTATTATAAAGAAGAGTGAAATCACCTACCCCAATAAACCGTGTTACATCTTAATTTGGGATGCAGCGTTCAAATGTTGGCATGCAAAGGAGCGGTGTGGACATCAGCTAAGTAGATTTTTGCATTGTATTTTAATAAATAATCCTTTCTATAATGTTTTCACAGGCTGAACGTGACATTTATAGCCAAATAGTCCTCTCTCCAGGCCTGAGGAGAAGGCCACCCAGCCCAAGTGTTGATGGTTACCTCTTTATGGTAAATGGCAACCAGCTACACCACAATTCTTTACCAAGTAACAACCGAAAAGTAACTAAAAAGTCTACCATGAAAGAGAAAACTTACTTTGCGTGCTTATGCAAACTGACATATTATGATTTATAAGAAGAATTTCAGTATTACTATTTCTGATTGTTAATTGGCAAAAACTTCTACAGCACCTTTCACAATTAAGTTGCGTCATTTTCTTTAGTTCTAAATCGCCACAAAGAACCTCATGACTTAATTTATCTCATGGTCTCTCCATCAAGGTCTGCTAATCTCCTTCACTTTCACAATCTATGCGTTGAAAAGCATCCTGTATTCCCAACCCCTGGAATCTCAAGTCAAAAAAATACCGGAAAACCCTGCCCGTTTCTCAGGTTAGAGGCAGTTACTATCATGTTTTGGTTTAGTCAATTATTTTTATTTTATTGAAAGTGCCAACAAAAAGAATGGTTCAGAACGCTGTTCCGCATTAAAATTATTATTCATACGGCTCCTAAAAATATATCAAGGCACACAAACCTTCCTCCCGGCCACACCACCACACGACACCACAGGGCTATTTCCTTCTGTAGTTCTCCAAGTAAAACATACAGAAGATATTAAGAGCGCTCACTGAGCCCCAAAACTTGTTTCCCCCCCACCATGAACAAAGGACCAAGGCTAATGCACTGGGCTGTAAAGACACCAGAAGGTCCCTCTCGCCTCCACCCGTGCTACGCAGATTCCTGCTGCCTTTGGAGATATGTTGTTGTGTTTTGGTATTTGACTGGAGGAAAACGCTCCTGATCATGGGAAAAGGCAAGGTTTAACGGCGTTACGAGTCTGAGCAGGTCGCACACGCTCTCGAGCGCATCGTCAGCGAGCTACAGGTGCGCGGAAGAAAAGGCAGGAGAAGTGCATGTGTGACCGCAAGGGGAGAGGGCGATAACCGCCCCGGTCAGAAAGCGTTCAGCCCAAGGTGCCCTTGTTTTATATTTAGGTATTCCTTGCCTATACTTCCAAAAGCGTGTGTGCAAAATGAGCAGCTTTATTTTACCCTTACAGGAGAGATGTTCCCAGCCAACCGAAGGGGGATGATGTGCTGTAGACTGACAAGGGCTGCTAGGCTCCATCACTGCAAGTGTTTCAAACTGTGGGAGAGCTAAACACAGAGTGAGAACATTTTATTTTTAAAAAGCCTGGCAAGCCACGCTCCCCATATAGCTCACTTCCTCCCAGAAACTTTCCCTAAAATATTTTTGTTTGATATTTTGATCCAAGTCCTTATCGGCTCCAAATTCGAGGCTCCTGACATCTGCTCCCATCTCTTCTGCTTCCCTGGGCAGGGAAGGAGAAGTTGGAGCCTTCAAAACAGGTAACTGCTGCCTCTGCAACCTGACTGCAAACACGCCGGGGGCAGAGGCAGTGGTTTGCTGTCAACCTCTCAGCGTTTACCAGCTACTACCCACTTCTCCGAGACCCAGCCCCGCCATATGCTCAGAACAGAGTAGCCCTTGATGATGGGCTGTAACAAGGATGGTCCCATTTAAAGGCAGCTCTTTATACGTAATACTCATGCTGCAGAAGAACACAAAAAATAAATATCGGTATTCCTGGCGCTGGCAGCAATGCACACAATCATTTGCCCAAAACCTCCTCTTATTAATAGACACCAATTTCAGTCACTTTTTATCTAGCCAATTTTAACTGTTTGAGATGGCATTTCTATGCCAGGTATCTGTTTTAGAGACAGATGCTTTGGAGACACTTTAGCTCAAAAAAAGTTGAGGCATTTCTTCGATGAGGGCTGGGCTGGGGAGAGGAAATGCATTGCCTTGGCCCAGAATAACAGCAAGGCTTATTCTTGCCAAAGATCCTACCACCATTCGGAGGAGGAACTTGAGATTCAGTGGAAGCAGGGGTAGCTCTTGTCCAGTATCACCCATTTGACTTTGGCCACATTCTTCTTACGTACATCTCAAGTTTCTGAGAGATTTTGTAATATTATTTTTTTAATCTTCTAAAAGCCAAAACGTTGTGGTTTTTTTTTTTTTCCCCTGACAGGCCAAGTCTATCCTTCCTCAGGGCTTTCAAAAGTCACCCACTGAGCTTAGGATTACAGGAGTAAAAAGTCATCACCTGCAGATGCTGCTCCTGGTGCCAAGGCAGGGCTGGGCACCCAGAACGAAACCCAAATTCAAACTGTCAATGCGCCTCAGCCAGAAATTGAACAAAAAAGCAAGGTTGGGGGGAAATCTGGGTAGAGGGAAACCAAGAGCTTGCTAAAACATGATAAAGAGCTGAGAAGAAAGCCTGATCAAGATCAGGTGAAACGCTGGGTACCAGAAAGGATGGAGAAGCCTCTAGGTAGAGTTGCTCCAACCCTCAGAGCCAGGGACCTCCCCAGCATATACCCAACAGCAACCAGGTTACAGGTAAAAAACCATGAAGGAAGTGTGATGTGCTTTGGCTTCGGTTTTAAACTCACAAAGAAAAGAGCTTGTCCACAGAGGAGCCCACATGAAAGAGTTCGTCGCGTTGATGGTTGGCTCCTCAAACCACGGGCTTTTTGAATCTGCCTCCTCTTCACAGAAACATCTGTCTCGCTGTAACCGCTGCCCCCCCTCACATCACACTTCTAAACATTTACCCCATCGGGTACAGCAGAGTACATGATCAAACCGTATCATAATGTATACACACGAGAAGGCCAATACATATGTATACAATTAAGGTCACATAGGCATTTTCTGACTTTTGAGTCGCGGGCACGGCAAGATTTTGTATGCTCCAAGTGATGTACAAAGATACCATACACACACACACGCGCCTCCCCCCAGGATGGGTTGCGTTTGGGAGCAGCATCCTACACCAAGGCAGAGCCTCAATGGAGTCTGTGGGAGCTGTAGGGTGCTCAGCACTTTTGAAAAGCAGAACATTTATATTTAGACTCCTAAATGAACTTCGCAGCCTAAATTTAGGCTCCTATTTCTGACACCAAATAAAAAAAAAAAGAAAAGAAAAAAATCCATATGAGCCTCCAAATTTAGAGCTGGGTACCTCAACATAGTCATCTCGGAGTGAAATGTAAACCTTGCACTTCGGCCCACATTCCTATCAAGTTGATTTCCAAAAGGGGAACCGATCAAGCACGCAAGATTTTTGAAAGGAAAATAATAATCCAGACTTGCTCGTGTGAATTCTTTGCATCCTGCTTTATTGCTAGCTGCCAGTCATTTGATTTGGATCTCGCTTGCAGTCCTCTTACATCCCTGCAACTCCATCAGCTCAGAGCTGGCGATAACGAAAGCAAGATTTTTTTTGCAAAATTTCCAGCTCGACATCAGACGCTAAATCATATTTCTAAAGGGAACCGTGGCATTTAAAGTTTTAGTCCCAGCAAAGTCAAGGGGGCTCAGGCTCCTAAATCCATGCTGAAGTTTTAGGCACCTTTCAATTTTGACTCGTATAAAATATCACTGTGCAAATATTTTCCATTTGCAGAAATCACCTGCTCCTGACAGCTTCTCAGGGAATTTTTCTTCACGTGTAATACAATCTAAACATATGTGTTGCATTAAGTTGGGTTATATCAGGTCATGCCACCTGACACAGTATATCCCAACATAATCTAATGTGATGTAAATCACTCATTACAACAAACCTAAAATTAAAAAAAAATAAAAAGGAAGAAAAACCCCAGCTTTCCTCCCACCTCACAGACAGCTGCAGCAGATAAAGTGTCTATGTTGTCATAAATGGCCAGGTGAGCATCTGTGGTTTGACGTTATTTCAAGGCGTTTTGGTACACCTTTATTGCCGTGGTGGCCGCAACTACAGTCCCAGCTTGCTGAGCACTAGTGGTGGAAGGAAGGGAAGGCTTATGACTTGGTTTTAAAGAACATTTCCTATTTTTTTAGCCAATACACCCTACAGCAAAAGGAAAAATGTCAGAAATATTATAGCACGGTCATAAAATTCAATGCAGGTCCAAAGCTCGGTGAAAACCAGCTTGGAACAGGTGGGAGAGCAGGTGAAGGGGATCAGCTGTCCCGGGAGGTGAACACAAGCCGTGGTGCAAATCCATTCCCATAGAGGCCAGATTTCAGGTTCTCTCACCTCAGCTTAAGCAACAGAAATTAACAGTTCCGCATCACTTCATCAACTCTACCTGAGGATGCTCAGCCTTTTTTACCCGCTCCCCCCCTGCTACTGCCTATGTAAAATCGAGCAGGCAGGAGATGAGAATCACAGTTCAGACTCAATCCCGTCATTTGGAAGTAGCATAGAAAGGGCTGTGCACCCCATTCACTCTGCACGACGTTTCATCTTCGTGCAGTCCTTGGAGCTGGCAACATTATTCTTGGGGTTTTAAAGCAGGCATTGAAAATCAGCAGTTCTTCCATAAATATTAAACTATCACACTCATTATGACAAAGGCATCTGCTGAAGGCGATTATTTGTCTGAACATCCCACACAGCGTAGGTAGAACATGGGTTATGTTAAGAGCCTGTTGTAGGATGCAGTCTTGTATCATTTAATAAAGTATGAATTTTACATCCAAGGGGTAAGCTTAATATCATGAATTATAACCGTAGTAAATTATTACTGATTTTTTTTTCCAATTCTGTTATTTTAAAGTTGTCTACCTATCTACTAGAACTGCACGGAGTTGAATTTAATCACCGACAGATTTGTAGTTATAGTAATAGGAGCGTCTTGTGAAGTAACTACAAAAGGACGCTTACAGGACCAGGCAAATAACATCCCTTTACACTGAAACAAATAATTACTGGTGATGTAAAAACATGCAGTCCCACAGGCAAGCACGAACCCCTGCTTACAATTTAGATTATTTCAGCTGAACTGGCTTTAAACTCAAATTCATGCTAATGTAGGTGCTGTAAATACAGCTTGAACCTTAATTCAATAATGAGATCAACAATTACACTTAAAGATTACTTAGCACTTCAGCAGTGTGAGCAAAATCCTTTTGATCACCTGTATTGTGCTATTCATTATTTTCTTTGATGGTTAATAACACTGAAATATGCTTGCTAAAAAGAATAAAATGAAGTACAATATTTATACCTTATTACAAAGTGCATTAGCAAATCAGAGCGCTCGGAGCACCTACATTAAAAAGAAAACATCATCAATATTTGATGTTTGTCTTCTTTAACATCTAGTTGCATTTTGAACATCAATAAAGCCTTCGACCCCAAATCCATCGCGGTATCCAGAAACGCAATCTTTTGCCCACCAGACCCACACGCTGGCCGCTTTGTCACACATCTTTGTTTCCTTCTTTGTGTGGCCTATAGAAAACAGAAATCAGCATTTGCCAACCACGGTGTAATTTCAAAAGGTGAGTGCTGGGAGACATTTTAGTAAGCAAGAAGAAAGCAATTATTTGACTTGGAGATTTCAACACTATTCTAAGTTGGGGGGGGGGGGAATGGCATGAAGACATTGTGCTAGGCAACAGATCATGTAAACATTTCCTATGACAGTCTTTCATCATATATAGGAACATTTACACTGCCAGATCTTGTCTTCTTTAAAAATGTCAGCTCGGTAAGTTTGATGCACATGTGCTCCTTCTGTAAGTGTCTGCTCAGGCAGACAGTTTACTAATTTGTGGCTCAGTAAACCTTTCACTGCACCGAGCACCTTGAGGTTAGCACATCTCTAATCATTATTTGATAACAGAAATCTGTAAGCATCACATCCCTGGTAACAAGAACATTGTATCTTAGCAACCAGCCTTGATATTCAAACAATTTCATTAAAGCGTAGCACCTCTTAGCAGGTGGGTGAGTGCGGGTGTTGATAAACATTTATAACATGATCAACCATTGTGTTTGCCAACACTATAATCAGCATGACAAATTTATGAATTTGTTTACAAGCTCTTAGGTACCAACCTAAGTAGGTAAACTACCTTATAGCATGCTTCTGCATCTATAGATAGAGGCACATTCAGAGATTTGACGCTTCTTTAAATTGAACATATTGGATAAAAGGTTAGCAGATGAACATCACATGTCACCGTAAAAATCACCATTTAAATTAAACCACAAAGGATGTGTTAGAGCGAGGGCAAGGATTATATTTCACCCCCAAGAGAGCAAGAAAATTTAAAGTTGAAGCTGTCTGTAATTTATCCCCAGGTCCACAGCAGGGCATGGACGTGGACGTGGTGCCCCAGCCCCACATGCGTGAACCTTGCTGCCACTGGGCAAGCGTTGGGAACCGGGGGTCGCTGCCACCACACGACAGGGAGGGATGGCTTCCTGCCCTCACCCAGGTTTTGGCAACCCTGTGCTCCCTGCCAAAGGGAGATACCCAGGATAACCCATCTGCCTCCCATGGGAAACAAGCAGGGCTCAAATTCTCTCAGTTCATTAAATACCCTACAGCATACCTATGCCGAAGGGGGATGGCAGACTTTGAAGAAGGCAAATCCATCATCCTATTTGGGAAATTCAGCTTGGACATCCTTGGTCATAACTCAGCAAAAAAGGTTCATACAAATACATCTTCTTAAGTGGAAGCACTACAGACCGGATAGGCCAAATTTTGCTTACAGAAACACAGGAAATCTTTTTCAGTTCTGGGTTACAGAGCCCTGTCCCTTGCTATCCCAAGCAAGCAGATCATATAATGCTCTTCATAAACTATTTAGCTTCATCTTAAAACCAGTTAAGGCTGTTAACCCCATAATTTCCATTGGAAGCTTTTTCCAGAACTTCACTCCTGCGACAATTTGAGGTCTCCTAATCTAGGGTCTGATGTTATTAATGGCTCTTGAATATTCGTTTGTTCTCATGCCAATACTGTCATTTAACTGAGACCACTCAACCCTTCTTGGTGTTTACATCCCTATTTTTTACACAGAGCAATCGTGACCCCTCTTAGTGTTCATTGTTGCTAGGCTAAACAAATTGTGCTCTTTTATGGCTGTATTACATCAACACAACCCTGCGGAGGGCAATAGGTTTACCCTTTTGTAATCAAAACCAGCATTTGATCTCATGAACTTAAATGGAAATATCCTTCTACGAGCGTTACTTTCTAAAACGATTTCCAGTGTTGCGTTGCTGCTCAAAGGAGCAAGAGGGAGAGAAAGGGGACAGCCAGAGAAAGTTAGCTGGCCAACCCAGGGTCAGAAAATTTGACTGCTCTGTTTATAGTTTGATGTGCCAACAAAAGCCCTTCAAATCTTTGAGGGCCAGATTTTATGCAAGACTTTAGGATACCAACCTAACTTGTGAAGTCATTTATCTATCCAAATCCATCTAGAAATGAGACAGCCTCTCCTCCCCTTATTTTCTCTGTAAGGAGAAGCCACCTTTACCATCTCACAGGGTGCTCTAAGACCAAGACCCTCAGGCACTACATGATACCTGCTCAGCGGATGTTAGACTCAGGTCCAAACGCACTCTCACATTCAAAATTCACATAGGTTTACATCTATACTGTGGAGGCCAAGCCAACCTGTGGTTGGGAGGCCATATCTAGAAACTTCTAGACATTGCTTTTGCAAGAGCATAACGCCCTTATAATATTATCAGCCACAGATATCGTTCTGCATTGCCATCCGTGTGGGAGCACAGGCCAAGAAGCAAACAAAGGCAACAGGAGTGGCAAAAATATATATGGTCAATGGGTAGATAAACACAAAACACATCATACTCCACCTTTGTATCTGATTAATGGACATTTTACTAAAACAAATCAGAAGCAAAATGTCTGGAACAGTCAAGAACTCCTTGAGGCTTCAATCTAGTCTCCAAAATAACGACCTGTTCCCCTTCTCAGCAACTGGCTTGCACTAATTCTTCAAGCAAACCCAATAATAGCCTTGCTAGAGCAGCAAAGCGTGTTTAAAATTTACCAAAAGGTGGAAGACGGAATGCGAGCACGAGAAAAACAGGAATATGAAGTTTGTACCCTGTACCTATTGCATCCAAGGTAACACTACCGCATCACTGATTTCACACTGAGCACGCTACATCAGGCTATTAATCTACCTGAAATACCTGGGACCAAGTGAAGCATTATGAAATAGGTAACTGAAACTCCCTTTTTGAAATTAGTCATCCACTGCAAAAAAAGAACAACACATTCTATCATTTTAGCTTGTTGTCTTTGCGGTTAGCTTTCCTCCCATTTCTAGGCTCTGATGATAAACCTATATACTACAGCTGGGAAAGAAAACCCACCTGGCACATGAGAGTAATGGAGATTATTTTTCCTCTTTTCCTTTAAACTGACTCTCCAAGTTTGTAAAACTAGATAAGTTTTAATTAAGTATCTCAAGACATTAAAAAAAAATCAGAAACAAGAACTAAGAACTACAGTGAACAATGACAAATATTATATATATACACACAGTTTACTAAATGAACAAACGCCAAGTACTCATACATGTAAATCATATAAGTAAAATATACCTTTAACAGCAAATTTGGGTTAGTTCCACACAAAAAAAAAGGGAAAACCTATTTAAATAGGGAGACCAAGGCAATCCATATTCTCTCCTGTACACACAAGATGCAAATTTAATTTCCAGAAAGAGACACCTTTTTTGTTATCAGATAATATAAAATAAAATAAATTGACCAGCTGTGGTTAGTCATGCCTCAATTTCATCTTCTGAAAAGTGGGAGAACTGCTTAAATCTCATCTCCTTTCCTGCAAGCTAACATTTACAAAGCCCTCCAAACCTGAAAGTATTTTTGGAATAGCATCTTCTGGAAAGGCTGAAGAAATACCATAAAGAACAACACAACTGGCGCACAGAAGTCAAATTCATATTCTCTAGAAGGAATCTTTTTACTCTGTGTTTGTATAGCACAACAGAGTCTGATCTACGAAGCGATGACGGCAGTAATCTAGAAAGACATTTTCTCCTTCCCTTTCGTCTTATTTCTTTTGCACCATGTGTTTAGTAGTTAAAGAGAAATGAATGAGTATCTGTAACGCTATGAAAAATCTTAAGTCTGGGTTACAATTTCCAAATATAGTTTGAAATAGGACAGATTTTGAAGAGACAAAGAAGAGTGTCAGGTGGTCTTCAAGCAGCATTGCCCCGCTCTTAGTCCACCCATGGACTAAGCCAGCATTTTGGATTCTCGCTTTTCCAGCAACCTCAGATTGCAACTACTCCCCAGGAAAGCTTAGTAAAGGTGCACGTGCAGTCAGAAGCCAGTGGAAACCTCTCTTTCTCCTTATCTCACTTCCTAATGCTCTACTATCCCAACTTCCAAGTCTGGTTTGTCACATCTCCACCACACAGAGGAAGTCGCTTGACAACATTGACTTCACTATAGAACACAGCAGGCAAGTACACATTGCCCAAGTCAGCAAGGAGGAGACGTGGGATCGATAATAAAACATGCTACTATAGAAGCGATAATTACTTAACACCACCACGGGCTAGTTAAATATTACCCCTGTTACGCAGTTAGGGAAAACAGACGGAGATCATGTCGAGACTACATGGAGTCACTTGTCAGACGTGGAGTTTGATCTCATTGGCTTCAGGTCCCCATTTCTATATCCAGATTCAATGCCAAAAAGGGAAACGCTGGATGTTTTGAAATAGAGATTTTTCTGGAAAAAGGAAGGACAGTTTGTAACGCTTTTATGGCTTTCCCCATACCAGCTATAGGACCGCTCAACAGTTTTGTCTCACAAAAGGAGAAGGACAAGCATGCTGAGGCCACCTGTGGCTCCACATTCCCCTCTTTCATTCTTCACCCTTCTCCTCCCCACCCAGTGTTACCCCCTCCTTCCTGGGAGGAACTGGTCCTTGGCCACTTACAAAGAGTGCACGCGTTTGGTATCTGTGAGGTCCCGTAAATTTGGAATATCTCTGTGATTCAAACTCCAGCGAGCTGTTTCCTCCCATACTGGGCCAGAATGGCCCATACTCAGCAGAATGCAACGAGCATGAGGTCCTACTGTGCAAGCTGGGGGTAATGTATACATGGAACCAGTATAGGATTCCATGGGTGATGCCTGAAGATAACTATACACTCTTTCATGTTTAAACAGCCTATTTTGCCTTTTTAGCACAATACTAAAATCTGCTTAGTTTTCATACAGCCAGTTCAGACCTTCCTGACATTTTCAGTGGAGAAGGCAAGAACAACAAGGTTGAGCACTGCAGGTGACCTGTTTGGGCCTTTGACAAGAATACCGCCACAAAGGGTGGTAGAAAAACTGACTCCAGAACAACTCCACTGCACAGCAGCTCATGAGACTCCAAAATTTGTTTTACAAACACTATATCAAGTCCTTGGAAATATTTTGGAGATTTTAGGCCATTGAAGTGCCCATTCCAGTCCCAAACACACAAGCTTAAGTAATGAAAGTCCTTGTGTTGATGTACATTGGCCCGGTATGTCCTAAAGTATGTCCTTTTGCTTGAGTTCTAGCAGAACATTTCATTCAAAACACACACAAAAAACCTACGAAAACAGAAAACACCACCATAAACCAGGAAAGCTGAGTTTCATACTGGTCTGAAACAACTTATGAGCCACCTACTTAGTACTACCATGCTAATTAAAGTGTTCCACTAACGAGAGGGGAAGGTGAAAAACAATTTGGACCTTCTGCTGGATCTCCTGGAGCTATATGAATTTCCAGGCTTCAGTTCTTCAGAAGCCCAGCCAGTAGATTAAGATATTGCAGTGGTCAGTTGAATTATATATGGTTTTCATTAGAAGCTTAATGATAAATATAAATTCATAAGCGTGTGTGTGTGTATACACACATGTCTGTAGGATTTAATCATTCAGATCACAGTGGAAAGTAGTTTTAGCTCAGCAGCGAATTTTGCCTTTCCACTGTGTTAAAGAAAAAAGTAGGGCTGTGTATGAACGTAAATCAGAGTGACCTTTAACCACTTCTTTAACTCACAAGGAACAGCTATCGCATTTTAGGGAAAGAATAGTCTCCATAAAAGGAAGAGACAATCAGCCCATTAGGTCAATTTTAATTTTGAGACTGGAATATTAAATACTCCCTTTGATTATGAATTGTATTAAAGTGATTAAAATCTTCTAATAAAAAAAAAATCCTAATCCCAGACCTGCTGTCATATAAATATATATGGTTCACAATGTCTCAGTGCAACTTAACATTTGTAAAAAAGTACATAATTTATTAAAAATACAATCTAACCACATTTAAATTGATTTTGAAACTCAGAAATACACACTTTTACCACTCTGCTGTCTGATACAAAAGAATTTCAGTAAAACCACTGATTGCTTCTAGCCTTTTACATTTTTCCTGATAATGCCACCACCTCTACAATATAAAAACCTCTTGAAGAACTCAAGAGAACTTCATCAGATACTGTGAGATGAGTGACAAAAGCTACAGAAATCCTAACGTTTTCCTGAAGTATCTTTGTTATTATTTATAAACACTTTTTCCTGTTGCTGTAACACAACTAGGAGACATATGCAGACAGATAAAACACCAAATGTTTATTTTTTTAATTTTTTTTTATGTTTTAAAGTGATCTTTACATTATGCAGGATTTTTCCTTCAGATCACTATAATAGTCTTTCGAGAGACAAGCTGCAATCCCCGTTTGACTCATCACATTATGTGCTTGCATTAAGTTTTGCATTAAATCCCAGTGCCATCTATAACTTGCTACTAATATCTTTACACCACTGAGGCTTTGATATTTGATGGAAAGCCCCTGAAACCTCACCAAGGGTCTCATCAAATCAGGCAAACCTCACTTTCCTATGTATTTACCAACTGAAGCATATATTCAAGTGAACCTCGTTTGAAGAGTCCATGGTTGGTTAATCAGCTATGCAGAGTTTTCTCAACCTATTGTTTCTATCAATATAGCCAAAATTCTACAAAATGGCATCCCTTGACGCTGTACTTGAATATCAAAGCTTTACCTGAATAAATCAAAACGGTATCTCTTGGTCACGTTAATTCCTTACTTCTTGCTTAGTGCAATGCATCTAAAGAAATGAAACTTATTGAATCAAGTTTAATGACATAATAAATTCTTCCCTTCAGACAACGTTGAGGCTTAATTCACTAGTGCACTTTAAGCCTTTGCCTTTAGCATCTGATGGGTCATTAGTCTGTAATCCAGCAGCTAGTCTGTTTAGAATCTAAACTAAATCAGCAAGTACCAGATCAGTAGTTTCTGAAATATGACTGGCAGGTCAAGTGGCCTCCGAAAGACTGCCTGGGGCAGTTAAGACTCGGATAGGGCATGACTAGAACAGAACCAGCGATGAATCTGGAAGCATGTACTCAATAAAGACTTCATTCATTCTAACTCACTAAACAGCAGTTCTTCAAATGACTTGACTTATATTTTTGATGTTTTTAACCAGTAGGTCATGCAATAAAATTGCCCTGTATGTGCCAATAGGCTTAACACACAGATCATTGACTTGCATGCTTGGGCATATTTTATTTATATTTTTCCCTCAAGTTTTTCCGTAGCAGCCTGAAATAGGCAATAGAATCACCCTCGTGTGGGAAAACATGTAATCTAGTGGACTTAGATCACAGAATTTTCAAAAGCAGAAAGTTTGATGAAACACCCTTTTGTCCAAAAAGAAAGAAACTCTGAAACGCCAGTTCCTACACCTGAAAAGTCACATTCTTGAGATGCTACTAATCATCTCTGCGCCCAGATGAATATTTCTCACATTACATATTAAAAATAACCCTTATGCAATCATTTTAGGGCTTTCCAATACAAGCCAGAAAACCAACTCTGCTTTAGAATTTCAATTGCAGTATTTCAGGCTTATTGGAGAGGAAAGTGTGCTGTGCTCATCTCCATCACCCTCCGCTACAGCATACGCTGAACGCTCATAAGACTTGATTCAAAGTCCACTTCAGTCAATTGACCCCAGCGGTCTTTAGATCAGGCCCTTAATCTGTACATTGCACTAAGATAATCAGTAACAGCTTAGTTAGAGGACACTTTTTTATTCCCCCCCGCCCTTCCCCAGATTCAATCAAACATTTCCAGATCCCTCAAAATAAAAGACTAACACTTTCAATGTCATACACGCCTGTCATACACTGTAGTCATGATTTAAGTGATATTTGCCATTTAAAAAAAAAAAAGACAGCGAAAATAAATAAATAAAATTAAAACATATGCTTGATGCACTAACTCCCAGAAGACGCGTTTTCTTTGCTGCTCCCCTAAACCGCATTTCAACTCGTGTCATAATGGTTTCTCAGTAGACACAGAGGACATCGGCACCAAGCACAGGGGGGAAAAGAAGACTAATTCTTGCATCAAGGTCCATTTTGCTTACTTCTAGACTACATTTCTTTATTCACAATAATATCTCTAGTAGAAAGATACTTAAAAAGAGTTAACAGATTAGGACAAATGTACTCTACACTAGCTGATCTACCAAGCCTATCACAACTCTACCAAGGGTCCTACTGACTTCCACTTGACACAGGTATCAACGGGCTGATGCTCCAGAGAGCAAAAGTACCAGAAAAGGGTTGTAAAGCAATTCCAAATACCATAGTATTTGGGGAAATTGTAGGTGCTTGGCCAGTGCCTTAAATCAACGCCTTGTGCTACAGGGTCAGTGGTGAGAAGACAGTTCCCAGCAAACCAAGTTGTAAATTATCATAAAGAAACCAGCCTCTGCCCTCATTACATAACACCAAGAGAAAACAAGGTTTGGAAACAGAGCATGAGGTTGGGTTATGAACTGCAGACCAGAGAGTTACCCTACTGTCCTTAAAATATCAAAATTCCAGAATTCAAAAGGCAGACAGGACGATCTCAACACCCCCACTCCCACTGCGGAGCATGTGTGGGACTGGGGGACACAATCAACCCATTTGATAGTCACCTTTCACGGAGCGGTTGCACAAAATTCAGCAGGGCAAATCCCAAAATATCCCCAATTAGAAAGATAACTCATTTCCAGATCCAGCTTGCTCAAAGTTGTCTACAGATTAATTTAAATATGCATTAAACACACAGTGTAACAGAGGCAAAATTACTTATTGCTTTAAGCATGCCCATGCTATTTTAAAATAGGCTGGCCGTCATGAGCATTTCTCCTATTATCTTTGGTGACATTTAATCAGTGCTTAAATGTTGGGAACACAAGGGAAAGAAATCAGGTTATATATTTGGGAAGGCGACTCTTAGAAATTAGGCTTCTTTCCAAACGAATACTTAACCGGTTGCTCACTGACTAAGCAAACGTAGTTCGCACATACGCTTTCTCCCTGGTAGGAGGAAAGTCACAGGATACCCCAGACAGGGTCAAATCCTTTCTGGGGACACACTGGCAAAGCTGAATTCAAATTCCCAGGAGACTCAGACCAGTAACTTCAGCTTCGGTACAGTAATATTCCCTTTTTCCCCGTCTCTCACACATGCTGCAGAGGTAGAAGGTATTCACAGAAATGAGAAAAATGTAATAATATTTTTTTAAAATTTATTATTGAACTATCAAAGGCGCTCTGTCATTTGGGATCTCCCTCCATCTCCAGCCTTTGTATTCCAAGGTAGTTCAGTAACAGCAGTAAGTGAGCCTAAAATGCCAACTTGAGATTTGCATTATAAATGGCATATACAAAGAGAGATTTTTTAAACTTTGGTTGATCTAGCATATCAAAGATCTTTTTCTCTCTTTTTCTAAGCTACTTCAGTGACTGTATTGAAGTGAACTGAAAGGATTAGCTTGAAAGTGGCAAGAAATCTGGCATGCAAAGAAAAAAATTCCTCCCCCCCCCCATTTCAGTTGAACTCTTCATTATATGGGGGCCCCTTTCCTCTTCTGAAATGCATTTTTCTCTCTTTCTCTCATGCTATCCTGTGCTGTGTCAATACCAAACAAGGTGAAAATATAAAGCCGGCAAGAACAGCTCCTGACACCGCTTCGTTCAGCCCTTGTTCAACCTTCTGCGTTGCTGAACTGAGCACCGGAGCGAAGATTACACCACATTTGTTCGTTATTTCCTCTTTAGCCAGAGCTAGCGGCGAATCCAGTGATGCTGATGGCCTCTGCCTCTCCCACACCTCATCCCGAGCCGCTTCCCTAAAGTACAGACCATTCGTGTGATGGCGGTACGATCACAGGGAGCGTGTTCTCCTCTTCCCGAGGAAATCACACACTGTTTTCACTGCTCGCGGTGCGGTTAGCGTAGTCTCGCTCCAGCAACGTCTATCTGGGAAAAATGAAACAGCATGGAAAAGTCACCGGGGGAAGAAGAGCAGAAGGAATGACTCAGCTCTGAACCTGAATTCAGACGAAAATGAGTAAGAGCTCCCAAAAATCAAAAAAAAAAAAAAAAGATTCATGAGTGCTGATACCAATTCTCCATTCGGACGTGTTTCTATTTAGAAAGTTTATAAGAAGTCAGAATATTCTGTAGAAATATTGGTCTCTTTGCAGCTCCCTACCTAGCCTGACATCCCTTTTCTTTTCTTTTTTGAATAATTAAGCAAACCAGCTGCATTTACTTTTTGAAACAAAAGCCCTTTATGTTTACTGACAAGTTCAGTGACAGTCCTACCCAAACAACCCGCATCTCCTAGATAACAGTCTCCGAAAGGAGCTCCCAGCCCGCGTTGGGTAAAAGGCTGGAGGTCTGAGGGGAAAGAAGGGGCCAGGCAGGCACAGGCGAGGGGAAGGGTTTGGGTTTCCCATGCTGGGGCTGAGAACGAGAGGACGGCTGAGTCAGAGCCACAGGGCTCCCTCAGCGCTGCGCGTTTCCAGACTAAATTGTTATTTCCCATCGCAGAAGTTTCATGCTGGCGTCTCCAGTCCGAGATCAACCCTCTTACATCAGTGGCTTCAGAGCGAGATTAGAAGGGGATGAAACAGGGAAAAAAAAAACAGTTCAGGACAGTGTAATCCCCGTTTTCCTGACTCGCTTGCTCGTGCCAGGAGAGCCCAGAGGTTTGCAGCGGAAGCGGTGTGTGCTCTGGCTCGCTGCTGAGTGCCACGCGTGCGAGGACAGACCCTGGGACGGTCAGGGTAACCAAAACAGGGGGAACGTTATTCCAAACATAACCAAATACGACTTATAATGTCATGCCACTGCGATAGTCTTTAACGTGTGGTTTCCAGGAGTCGATTTATCAGCAACTAACTACAGAAAATGCTAGAGGGCTTTCTTCACATCACGTAAGCGACAATAGATGCTCCATCCCTCAGTGCCGACGACGCGGGCACCCTGTCAAAGCTGAATAGCTGCCTACTGACCCCTCCTCTTCATCAAGGGGGACTTGCTAATAACGTCCTGAGCTAAAATTGCACCGGCACCAGCTGGCAGGCACGCTCGTGATCCTACAAAACCCACCCTGAAGACAAGCAGGACCTCTGAAACCTGCAGAAGCGAGACAAGGATTTTTCTCCTTCACCCCAAGATTAACTGCAGAAGAGTGCTACAACAGCAATTCATCAACACCACCACCTAAAGCCTCCTTTACTGCATATATCAACGTGTCTAGGGCTGTGACTAATGTAAAAGGCACCACCCTAAAAAAGGAAGAAAAATGAAGAAACCGTCACTAGCGTGCATCAAGCCAGTTGTATCAAGCTAATTTTTTAATGTAAAGATTAGGAGTAAATACAGGCTCAAAAAAAAAAAGTCATCTTTTTAATCTTCTCCTGATAAAGAAGTGCAAAATATCAAATCAGTTTAGGTTTATTTCAAGTAGTCTTAAAGAGATAAATAAAAATAAGCTTCCAAAACACCCGGGAAAGCGACACAAGCCTGTGATCCCGCAGAGGCTGTACGGATGCTGAGCCACACGTAAGATACTGTTTGCATATGTGAAGTTCGGCACACAACAGACTTCTGAGAACCGAGTAATGTCAAATAAAAGACTGGCTGTGTTAATAGCTATATTTACTTTTGCTGTTGTTATATTCAACTTTCCAATAAGACAATGTAGGTAGAGGAATTAATTATCTGGGTGCTCGCAGAGGAGAGCCCACCTTCTCTAATGACCCATCCAACTGGGTCAGCCTGAGCCCGATGGCAGAAATGAGCAATAAAAAGTTTAACACTGTCTGAAATAATCCCGGATTTCGTTTAATCTCCCTCCTACTACTAAAAATAACAGAGAGCAATAAAATCTCAGATGGTGCATATTGCGAGAGCTGCCATTTAATCTTGCTGATGAGAAAAAGAAAAAGCGACAGACCCCTTTCTCAGCTTCCCAGCACTCAAAATTTTGGGGTTTTTTTCCTGCACTGTTCGAATATGCACCTACTTCCTTGAATTAACATCTCCAAATAACACACACAGGGGCTATTTCCCTACACATAAACATGCCTTCTCTGTTCACAAGAGTATAACTGGCTTTGGGAAGAAATATAAAAGAGTTGCTAAAGCCAATAAATAATTTCCTCAGCCACACATATGGCTTCTAAGTTTAATAGCAATTATGTCATTTTTATATATGATTCACTTGATGTTGTTTTTATGTGAATCATTTGACATATATAACTCCGGCAGATTTCTTAAATAAGCATATCACCAGAGACTAAATTACTAATCAATTAACCAATTTCTCCCTCCCCCCTTTCCCCAACTTGGCATGCAATTAAGAGAGAAGACTAAACTTAGAAAGGCAGTTGAGAAAATGAGGTTTGATAAACCATGGATTTTCATTTTGGGGGGAGGAAGGGAACTGCAGAGCAATAAAGTGGAGGCTACAGCAAACACACAGATAAGACGACTTTCTGTTCAGCTGTCTCCCTGCTGGGACCCGAAGAGCATCCCTGCTGCCCCCCAGGTTCCTCCAGCACCCCAAACGTGGTGCAGTCACCCCACGTATGGCTCGTAGGGCTGCAGCCCTTCGTCCTTCCCCTCACAGAGAGCAGCACAAACGTGGCCACAAACACCTGCAGCTCAGCCCTCGAGCGGAGGCACCGACACCCCCAAACACACGACGTTTGAATTCTCACTTCTCTTCTTGCAGGGGATAACAGGGGAGGCCAGCGCCGCAGAGGGAACAGGGAAGGAAACAGCCCAGTTGGAGAGGTGTTTACGGGTTTCTTGCCTGACCTCCCCGCGCTCTCACCGCAACGCGCACCCTTCTTTCCAGGAGAAATTTTATACCCTGCAACAACCCCTTCCTCATTTTCAAACCGTTCACCGCCCCGGTGCTCGGTAACCTGCGCCGTGGCCGCAGGCAGCAAACCAGCTCTTCCTGGCTGGGCATCCCCTTCCAGTCTAACATCACATCACCTCCCTGTGCTTTCGGGATCAACGACCAGAGAGGTTTTGTTTTCCCAGCTTAACTGCTTTTAGCATATTTCCATTAACTCTCAGCTCAGCGTGTAAGGGCAAAATACCTGACTCACTGCATTTACGGGGCTTGAGCGAAGGAGGCACAGGCATTTTCCACACTCTTCTTGTTACTCTGCTTGGGGAAGAGGCATCTTTCAGGAGGAAAGCCACTTCTCTTGCTAGAAAATAGCACTGAAAACTAGTTATAATGCCTTCAACTTTAACCACATGCAAAGGCTCTATACCTACAGCAATTTCACATCAATTATTTCTTCCCATTTTATAAGCCTCGTTAGCTAACACACAAATAGAGGAATCCTCGCTCACAAGTGTACAGAAAGAAGAGAGATCAGCTCACAGAAACCGCTCAGAGCAGCTATGTACTTTGGCTAGTATCAAAAGAACAATTAAGCACATGTTTAATATAATCACACAAGTAAATGCACTAACTCCTTTAAGATAACCTTATTTGCTTGTTTTATTTAAGAACATATTCAAGAGATTTGTTTGAAGAAACCAAAGCAAACAGCAAGACCAGGGCTCGAACACTAAACATCCACAGGACCAACCACTCCAAGACTTTTCCAGCACAAAAAGGAAATTCAGGTTTCACTGTTTAGTTTTTAAACACAAAGAGACCACACTCCATTTTCTCAGCTTTGTTTTCCCACCTCCAGTAGCTGGTTTTACCTTAAAAATGAGTGCGCTCTTTCTTCTTTCCTTCTCTTCTTCCTTCCTTCTTTGACCCAAGAAGCAAGAGGGCCCAGCTCTCCCTTATCACCTCCCTGCAATCAGGACTAAGTGAAGGCACCTGTGCTTCTTCAAGGTGCAGTGGTGGGACAGGAGCAGCCCCACCTGTGCCAGCAGCACACCTTGGCCAGGAAGCCTCAGCAATGGTGAGCTGAGTGTCAAGGCTTTCCTCTACCATGCACACCTGGGTGCACGTGAAGGAGGTTCATGAAAGTCCATAAGCTAAGCCATCTAAATTGGCAAGTGAGACGTTTGAGGCTTACTCATGTACATCTACTGAGACTGGTAATAGTCCTCCTCCTAGGGCGAGCAGGCACCCTCATCACCTATCTCTGTTATCCATGGTAGTCACATATAGCTTTGCCTACAGGTAAAAATACTTAGGTGCGGAAAATCTGTCTTCTAGTCCTTTACCTGACTCACAGTAGAAACTGGTTATTTCCTCCCCAGCATGTACAGTCAGTTTTGGGCCCCTCACTACATGAAAGACATTGAGGTGCTGGAGCATGTCCAGAGAACAACAACGGAGCTGGTGAGGGGTCTGGAGCACAAGTCTCATGAGGAGCGGCTGAGGGAACTGGGGTTGTTCAGCCTGGAGATGAGGAGGCTCAGAGGAGACCTTATTGCTCTCTACAACTACCTGAAAGGAGGGTGTAGCAAGGTGGGGTCAGTCTCTTCTACCAAGTAACAGGTGATAGAACAAGAGGAAGTGGCCTCAAATTGTGCCAGGGGAGGTTTAGATTGGATATTAGGAAACACTTCTTCACAGAAAGGGTTGTAAATCATTGAAACAGGCTGCCCAGGGAAGTGGTGGAGTCACCATCCCTGGAGGTGTTTAAAAGACGTGTAGAAGTGGTGCTGAGGGACATGGTTTAGTGGTGGCTTTTGGCAGTGTTAGGTTAATGGTTGGACTTGATGATCTTAAAGGTCTCTTCCAACCCAGATGATTATATGATTCTATGATCCCAAATCGTGATAAGAGGTTCCCTTGGTTTCTACAGTTGAGGATGCTCCTCTGGGTCTCAACCACTTTATGGTAGTGAATTCAAGAAGAGAATAACAGCAGCTGTTGGGTGAAGTACCTCCTGAGCAGCCCTAGGATCTCAAATGCGCTGCTGCATTTACACACATGCTCATATTAAAGTGCAATAGAGGATTGGAAAAATCTTTGTACATTCAGGGGCAAGGTCATTTCTCTGGATATCGGGTATTTGGATCCAAATCATTACCACAAGTCAGGAGAAGGCAATATTCAATGCTGACCTTCTCCTGTAGCAAACCCTCTGCCCATAGTCCCCCCTCGCCCCTGTGTGCAACCCAGCACGCTCAAAGGGACCTCCGCAGACTTGAGCTCCTCGGGCAAGCGAGGTGTGGAGCAGTGATGTGGTGAATCACAGCAGCTTTAGGCACAAAGCAGGCAGTAAATCACCTGCTGGCATCGGGCGTTAACACATCTGTGTGGGACAGGAGCATCAGTGTCAGGAACTGAAACCCAGGCAGAGGGAGGAGCAGGGGGGGCTCGTGGCACCCGAAGGGCGAGATGAGTTTTCCCAGTGAAAACACCTCGGAGACACCATGGTATTTGTCAAGTTAGCTTGGAGGTGAGCTGTGGTCACACTGAGGTAAGCAAGTCCATGAAGTCTCTTTCTTACAGCAGTGGTCCTCTCTCCTGCTGCTCACTCATTATTTCAGTTGCCTGTACCAGCTGCTCAAGCTCAGACGTTGCAGATTATCACTGATAGGAGCTCTTCACTCCTAGAAATTTTGTTCATTTTCATTCAAAACCTGTTTTTTCTCCCTTTTCCTTCTGTTGTAGAGATCTGGCAATCTGGGTTTATAAAACAAATGATTCCCCAAAGACAAGTGTGCTGACAGGAGTCAATACAGCTGGTTTGACTCCCCCGAGACATGGCTTGTTCAAGGTGAAAAGCCTGCTGGGCTTTCTTTACCTGGCTGGTTCACGACTGTTATAAACAAGCAAGTTATGAGCAAACGGAATTCACCTCCTCCCTGTGCATGTCTGCCAAGACCATCTTCCCTGCACAGGAGACAGGAACTTCAGCATCTGAGATGTGATTGCCTCGTGGAGGACCAGCTTTGGAGCAGCTGTCCCAGCTCTTGGGCACGGCCCACCTCCCAGTTTACTGGGCAGCGTTTTACAGCAGGGTGGTACCTAATGCTGCCCTCTTTTCCCCACATCATGTACGTTATCTCTGCTGGTGTATGTGCAGCTGCTCCGATGTTCAAACCCAGGACACTACCTTTGTTTTGTGAAGACTCGGTTCCCTTTCAGGGGTGCCTACGAACCTGCGGCAATCAGCTGTGGCTTCCAGAGAACCACGTGTCCTTCCTCAAAGCTTTGGAAAACACTGAAGCTCAAACGCTTCTCAAAAGTGAATCCCCCTGACTTCTTTTTGATCCTGTTTACTGCGTACACTTGATTAACACAGCCACACTCTGAGGCTACACGTTATCAACACCACATGCCCTGGTCCAAGAGAAACCAGGGCAAAACATCGGTAATAAATCCCCAGCTTTGCAGAAAAAGTAACTGCAAAACACACCTACGCCGCGTACCAAACGGCACGTCTTCTGTCGCGTCTCCACCTTCCTCGCCTCCCTTTTCCTGCGGCGGGTCCATCTGTCCTCACTTGGGAGCTTTGATTTCACACATCTTTACCCACCGCGTCTACCCTGCTCGCTGTGTCATCCTCAGGCGCTTTGTGATTTGTAAACCTGCGCAGCAGTTACACTGTGTGGTTTCCCATCGCTCCCGGCCTGCCCCGACTTCTGTATTTTCTGCTGCCGACAAACCCACCTTCCATCCGTCACCGGGCCCCAGGGCACACGCCTTCACCCACCCCCCGTTTCATGTGGTCTGCGCTCTGGATGTTGGTGGTGCAAGCTCCTCGTGCGCCCTGCCTGCGGAGTCCCAGTCATCAGCACCCCGTGCCCTGCCATAACTGAATGAAATAATCTTACTGGCAGGAGGATGGAGATAATTTTGCAGAGCGGTCACATCCTTCCTTCGTTCCCCTCCCCATGGCTCGCTCATCTAAGCTGTGCCCCTGTAGAGTCTCCATGTGGTCACACCAGGAGGGCTGATGATGTCCTGCTGGGCTTTATCACCAGGAGCACCCAGCTCAGAAGCTCCTGCTCTGCTTAACACACTTAAGAAAATTTCACAAGTCCAGATGAGTCTTGAGAAGCATTCACATGAAAAAGACATCCCAGATGCAGAATGATAGACTAGAATAATAGAATTATAGAATGGTTTGGGTTAGAAGGGACCTTAAAGATCATCTGGTTCCATCCCCCCTGCCATGGGCAGGGACACCTCCCACCAGACCAGGTTGCTCCAAGCCCCGTCCAACCTGGCCTTGAACACCTCCAGGGATGGGGCAGCCACAGCTTCTCTGGGCAACTTGCGCCAGTGCCTCACCACCCTCACAGGAAAGAATTTCTTCCTGATGTCTCATCTAAATCTCCCCTCTTTCAGTGTAAAACCGTTCCCCCTCATCCTGTGGCTCCCCTCCCTGATCCAGAGTCCCTCCCCAGCTCTCCTGGAGCCCCTTTAGGGACTGGAAGGGGCTCTAAGATCTCCCCAGAGCCTTCTCTTTTCCAGGCTGAACAACCACAACCCCAACTCTCCCAGCCTGTCCTCCCAGCAGAGGGGCTCCAGCCCTCACAGTATCTTCGTGGCCTCCTCTGGACTTGCCCCAACAGGTCCGTGCCCCCAGTACAATCTCTATAGTTCCAAACCTGATGCAGACTGATTGGACTCGACCAGTCAGACATGCTCTAAAAAAAAGTCAAAAAGAGTAAAAACTAACTAGAAAGCAAGCAGAGTGGCTATTTTGCTAGCAAAGAACAAAAGCAAAGCAAAACATGTAAGGACCATTCTTGCTTCCCCGTGACATAGTTGATCAATTAGGAAATAACTAACCTGGTTCAATTTAAACGTTGTCATACGCTATCTGACAAAGATATTAACATTTTCCAGGTTTTTCTCTACCCCAGATTAATTGATGCCGCAAAAGGAAAGACAAAGGTTGGCCTAGATGAATTTTCAGGAGATCTTTATAAAGTAAATTTCATATATTTAGTGAAATTGCGTGCTGCTGATATATATTATCGGACTACGGAATGAGACAAACACACCCACCCAAGGAAAAGGATTAACTGAAATAATGCCATTTCTAGGAATTAAAGTTATTGGAATTCAAGCTGAAGCCCATTTCCAATACGCAATCTTAATGTGATCCTGAGGGAGCTCTGAAATTATCATCTTCAAGTAAGTGATCTTTTCATGCAATTTTATTCTAGCACTATATCTAGGTATCTTCTCCATAACTTCTATGTCCACAAGCTTATTTATCTCCTTGCTAAAGTTCAAAATCTAATTTCCAACACAGGTTACTTACTGTAATAAACTGTACAAGCTTTAAAGTGACAAGTTGAAAGATACAATTTTTTAGAGTTATGAATTAATAGCCATATATGTCAAAGAAAGTGCCAACTTTTTCATATTTATAGATATATTATTGAAATGATAAAAAATGAACTGAGGAAAGAGAAAAGAAGTGAGGAGAACTACATATAATGAATCAAACATACTTAACAAGACATGTACAGACACTTTAGTGTGCATCTCTTTTATTACATTACATTAATCAAATTCTGCTAAAGACATCCATCTAAGCGAAGTGTCACAGTGATATTCTATAAAAACATTCTTTTGAAAAAGAGTCTTCCCTGACAGCGGTATCAACTATACTGTCTTAAGTGATTGTCAGGACTGCATTACTCAGAAATTAAGAGAATTTATGTAAGTGCCTTGCGAGCTCCCCTGAAGAAAAAATAATTTAATTGGAGCAAGTGTACAAACTCTGATAAAGGCTGGTAAAACACGGATAAGTGATTTAACTTAGAGAAGCATGAATGAAAGGGGGGTGGGGGGTGGTTCTGCTTCTTCCTTCTTTGGTTCACAGCACCAATAGACTTTCTTAGTCTGGAAAATCCTGGAAGAAAATCTTCCCCCCTGCTAAAATGGGTAGAATAAGAGCGTGTTTTTTTTCTAATTTATCCAGCAAGATCTGATCAGCTAGGATTTGGGGCTTCTTTTTATTTTTTTAAACATGAATTTATTTATTTATTCTAATGAGCTTACAGGCAGCTCTCAGGAAGGCGATGGAGATTTCTTTGCCGTGCAGATGTGAGGCCCAGATGTGGCAGCACTTGGCGTGGCCTGGCCCGGCCCGTTCTGGCAGGTTGGGCACATGGGTCGTGTCCCGGCGTGGGTTCACAGCGTACATCAGGTCTGGCATGATCTTCTGTCGTCTTACTAACAGACCAGACGCGGCAAACCAATGGGCTCATTACAGGTAACTCGGTATTTTTACAACCTATTGTAGCCGCGCGTTTCATGGTGGGATTTATAATGAGTTTCCATTTGTTGCTTAAAAAAAAGACCAATGTGGAATTAAAGCTCTGGTTTAATTTTTGCGTTATTTCATCTCCTTTTTTAAAACAGCCTAACCCAGGATTTCTTAACTTTCACCATGCCTAGAAAAAGCGTGAATACCAAAATTCCCATCCGATAGTGAATTTGGATAACAAGAATCTTCTTTCAGACTCCATCACCGGCGAGCCACAGAGAACAAGGGGTGATGGGTATTGCATCACTGCTCCTCCATTATTTAGATGCAATGGGATTCATAAATCCACAGAGGTGACATCCATTAGGTAGCATTAAGGTAGTACTGGTATTCCCATCAGCGCTGGGCTTCTCGTTGGGGGGTTGATTTTACTCCCCTGCAAATCAAGGGAAAGCTCCTCAGGGTAATCCCTTAACGATGTGGCATCAAGTGTCAAAATATAAGGCAAGAAAACAATTCACAGGGAACAGTTTTATCTAAATGATTCCCCGCCAGATCACAAAAGCAACGATTTGCTGTTCCCAATTATTCACTAATTTTACCATCAAACTATTAGCCTGGATGTTATTCAAAACTCAAAGTCAACACTACAAAAGCTGAACATAAAATTCACCATTTGCATAACTTATTAACTGAAATATGTAATTCATGTGACAGACAGAACATCAACTTCAAACTGTGTTTTCAGCCACAACGAGAGCTGTTTGATCTACACGGGTTAGTTCAGGCGTCTACTCAGGAAAAAAGCACACACACACACACACACACAATTTGTCAAACTAGTCGATGCAGTGCAATTTTGCAGTGAACTGTGTAAATACAGGCGAATTGTGAACACATCGAATCAAAATTCTGCCATGAATTCAAACTAATATTTACCGAACATCCAGTTCACTGTTCGCTCAGCTGCTCTTATCAATGTTATAATAAACTATAAATCCTAGCGAGCCCTGAGGCAACTTAACTGCTGTAGTGATGCTGGAGGGTGATTAGGAAAAAAACTAAAGATAAGATCCATTGTTTTTTTCATGGTTGTGCACATCATTTTTCTATTTCTGATGCTTTATGTGTGATAATCTGAGCTTCCTCAGAGGTAAATTCTCATCTAATCATAAGTCCCCACACATCAACAGAACATATCCTATGTGGTCTAACAACAACAAAAAAAAAAAAAAAAAAAGGGAGCAAGAGGGGGGT
>VUYV01000047.1:2516950-2539746 GCA_008711295.1 Anarhynchus alexandrinus
TTTTTTTTTTTTTTTTTTTTTTTAAATTCAAAAGTAGTTTGAAAATCCACAGGACAGCCAATTGTTAAAGAGAGCTCTTCCAAAAACATCAAGGTAATTATAAAGGCAGAATTAAATAAAGAGTTAAAATGGACAGGGTTTCCCCCACTGAGCAGAACGCAGGCAGCCAGGCTCTGACCTAACCCACCTTTGAAATTTCCAGTAGCAAATGAAGCCTCTGGAACTGTTACAAATTTAAATCCACATAACCTAGGGTAAAATCAGGCCCCCGAACAATTTTGTTAGCAGCAAATTTGTCATGCGCGTTAAACCTTACCCAACACCAGCCTCAGGTCACGTCAGCTGGGACCCTGCACAGCTCCTCATACCTTTCCCCTTTGCCACCTTGTCCGTCGGTAGAGCAATCAGGACTTTTTTTGGAAGAGCTCAGCATTTTTTAGAATTAACACCGCAAGAGAAGTAACCATGCCTACGTTAAATAAATACTCCCAAATGCCAGGTAAAATGCACATCAGCGAGCGTCAGGCAGCCCCACAAGGTATCTGGAGGCAGTAGAACAAAGTATGCTTCACTTCGCATTAGAGCGGGCGAGCGCTGAAGCCTACGAGCAACAGAAAAATGCAGGATGAGTAATTTTACGAGGTGCTTCCTCGCAAGATTTCCTGGGGCCGAGCACGGTCCTGCCTTCCAACCCCCGTAATTTTGATTAAATCACTAGCTGTTTATCAGCATGCCCCGAGATGACAGGAGCCAGATGCAACAGGATTGAACCCTACCACAGGTAAGGGAGGAAGAGCGGTAGGGCTGCTAACGCTGGTACCTGCCAGGCTGGTTCACTTGGGTTTGGGGATGGGCGTCGGAGAGGTTCATTCAAGTCTTTCATCGTTCCGTTTCTCCCGTTGGATCTCCTCTAGATCATGTTGAATGATGGATTTCCAGACAGATTTAGCCTACTACATATCGCCTAGGTGCTGTGCTGCGGTAGGTCCAGTGCAATTTTGAAAGCCTGGATCCAGAAGAGCAGGATTTGAAACACCATGAAGCCTTTCAGAAACTAGCTTTTCTTTTTGGTTGTTTTATATTTTAGAACTTTTGGGCAAACTTGGAAGAAGGGGTCACAAGAAGCAATGTTTGCTTGGAGCATCTCTTCCTCTGCTCGCCCTGCGCTGCCGATGGCAGTCTTGACCTGACCCTACAGACCATGGTCCTTGGACTCCAACCCCTTGCTGCCACCAGACCTGATCCTGCCCTGGCCCCCCTGCTTGAGCAGAGGATCAGAGGAAGCTTGAGGCCATTCAGTGAGTTTGCAAGAAATCTGGACTTTTTCCTCGACCAAAGCTCACTTCAGGTACCTGCCCTAATCTTTCAAAGAAAAAAGGTCACACAACAAATGGGACGCACAAACGTATCAGAAAGGTGTAACGGGCAACAAATACAGTTTAAAGATGCCATTTGTGGCGTATTCGTACAATTAAATTCTATTATAGTCTCAATTTCCATTCGGAAAATGGATGTCATAAGAGCATGTATAAATTATTCACATCTTTGCTAAATGAAGGGCTATCAAAAAATTGTCATAGGCTATCCATACGCAGTATGACTTGAGACACAGTTGACAATGTAACTAATATTTTTAATATCCCGGTTATTTTGTAATTACAGGAACACTGATGTTTTACAGTACTAGTTCCAAGCGTGAAACTAGGAAGACTAGTAAACTTGGCCGAACCTACGGGCCTGATCCTGCATCCTTTGAAAACCCCACGCTGGAAGCGCGCGGTGTTTTTATGGACCGGTGGGTACTTTTGGGTATGCACAGAGTGAAGAAATAGAGCCCCATAGTGGTTAATCCCCAAAGCTAAAAATAAAAACAAAACAAAACCCTACTGAAAGCAAAGCCTTTTAAGCCGCTATCTCATATTTTAAGCGATTTATTAAAATGTTAATTATCCGAATAACATTATGCTTGAATACAAGGGGAGAAGGCATTTTGAAAATTGTGCGCTTTTTTAACTGGGAGGGTAATTCACAGATTTCTTCCAAAATGACAATTTCTTTTTTATTCAGCAGCTTGAACACTAAGTCAGAGCACTCTTCAGACTGCAAATATAGCAATTATCCCAAGTAATGCTTTGACACTGTTACCACAGGCAAGTGGCCAAAGTGCATCAGCAGTCAAAATATCTAAGCAAGTTAACAAGCTCCTTTTACTCTCAGCAGAGCAGGAGAAGAAAGGGAATCCAACCCCTGAGAAATGTTAAAATAAAAGAGAAAGAAAAGCTGCTGGTGTTTGTTAAAGAAAATGGTGTCACTGCCTGGGCCTGATCAAGGTGTAATATGTGAGTCCCTGACAGATGTCCCTGGCTGCGTGGGATGGGGAGGGCTCTCCCCGAGCATCTCCGCCGCGTGTCCCCGGCTAATGACTGGCTGCAGCCCACCAGGACCAGCCGTCAGCCCACACCTTGCTCCTCGGTTTGGTGCTCTCGCTCCTCTCTCTTTGCCCCATTTTTTTCTTCTTTTTTTTTTTTTTCCTTCCCTTTTTCAGCTCCATTTGCAAAATGCCCCCACATGTACCATACAAAAGACATCTAAACTCATTAAGGAAATTCCCAAAGAACTATTAACAAATCATTTTGCTTCAGCCAGAGATATCAGATTTAATTAGGTGAGCGGTGTTGATGGGGTGCAAAAACAAAAGCCATCTCCTGTCTGAAAAGGTTCAGGTCCTATGTAGGCCCCATTCTTTCCTCTATGGCACAGACAATAATTGAGCATTTTTTTAAAGGACATAGGGATGAAAAGAGGAGTCTGTCTCGCAGACAAAAGCTTTCAACTAAGATTTGTTTTCCTTTCTCACCAGGTGACTTAAAGGGAAAAAATCTTCAGCTGTAAAGAAATGGCTATAACCTACGGTGAGAACACAGCGACAGAGAATATAAAACAGCTCTAACAAGCATAATTTTTGCAAGTGATTAATCAAAATGTATTTAGCCAGTCATTTTCAATGATAATCAAAAGACCTGCTTAAAACAATAATCATTTTGCAATAATAACAGTTATGTTCATCCAAATGCAGGCAAGCTCCGCTGCCTGGAATGAAACGTCGACGTTGGACCCCGCTACCATGCCCCGAAAGACTAAAGGGTTTCTCCGACTGGGAAATCACCAGGATGGAGCCTACAGGTTGCACAGATTAATGCCCTATACGGCACGGCGATGCAAAGTACCGGGCAGCCAAAGGTTTATTTTTCCTCTCTCGTTTTAAGTCTTTGGGTTAATGCTATTTGTAGGTCTGGCCAGTTGTCATTTTAGGGCGGTATTATCTGGGCGGTAGGATAATACCGCCGCGTTACTCGGTGTGTAATGGGAATGTTTTTCTAACGGCTTCCAGAGACTCCAGAGATCACATATTGTTAAAGAAACGACTCGTTCCATTATTTTTTTTTTTAAAAAAAAAGAAATACATCTTCAAATTAAGAGGCTTAAGAAATACTAACAATTGACATACGCCTTTGTGGCACCAGCTATTCCTCCAGACCTTTAAGCGTATTCCTCATCTCTCCTTCCCCCTTGTACCGAGATGAAAAAAAAGCAAATCCCACGTTAGTCGTCGGCATATCAGATCCGAGACCGCTCTGGGTTCTAAGAATATATCTTTACAATTTAAGGCTTACAAGGAGCATGCACCAATTAACACCGCGGAGCAAGCTTTTGATACAAATCATCATTAAATAAACACGCCGACGCTTTTCAGAACCAGAAGCTACAAATGATAACAAAAGAAGTCAGCAGATCCAGCGTGAAAGCGCAAAAAACCTCCTCCAAAACGTACTCTGATGCCACTACACAAAAAGCAGCGGCTCGCAGAGCTGCCATAAGCAAAAAAAAAAAAAAAAAAAAAAAAAAAAAAAAAAAGGAAGGAAAAATTTTAAATCTGCCATTCTAAATTTTAATTGTCTGAGAATGTTTAACGGTGTATGTTTTACGCCTGCGAGAGATAAGGGCTGCAGTGCAGGACAGGAAGAGTAACAGGACACTCTCCTAGTCCTGAAAGTCAACAAAAAAAAAATAATTTGGAAGTATTTTTAACTTATTTTATCTGAAGCCCTGACAGTTAATTTGGTGTGAAAAACTGCAACAGTAGAAAACAGATGTTAAGGGGCAAGCATATAGTTAAGGTCAAAACAAACATAAAACACAGCTTCCCTTTCTGAAGGGGAAAGAAAAAANAAAAAGATTTGTCCAGCAACAGGTTTTATGCTAAACCTGCTTTTTTATTGTTCTGCTTGTGATATCTGTAGACTACACAATGCAATACTGTCTGCCATAGTGCAATACCTCTCAGCACTAGTAATTTAAGACTTTCTTCCCTGTAATACACTAAACCATCATAACCTGTCTCTTCCTATTTAGTTTAACCTACAACCACCACATACTGATTTGGCTGTGTGTGGCTTTCTCTATTGCCATTTATTACTCCGCTCGACTCCTGAAATTCTGTTTGCAATTTAAGGCCACAAATTAGAAGCGTAAGTCATCTGTTTCCTATAATCCCCCTGTCAGGGCTGGAATCGCATTTGGAGCTCAGCACCAAGCGGAGTCCTGGGCCGGCGCTGCCGCCCCGATTGGCCACGCGGGCTAAAAGCTGCGCTGGGAATAAAGCGCAGGCAGCTCGGCGCGGGGCTGGAGGCGGCGCGGAGAGGGGCGAGGGAGAAGCCAGCCGGCTGCGCAGGAGAAATAAATACTATTTTACAGCCGTAACCCTCGGAAATATTCTAACCGAGTGCTAGGAGAGCTTTTGTGTATATATACACACACATATTTTTATTTATATATATATATATATATATTTTAAGCCATCCTTTAGGGATGGTTATAACTTACTTATTCAATCTGAATCTTGGGCGAGTTCTGCCACCTTTGTCACGCAGCACATTTTCTCAGTGCTGTCTTTCGCTGTCCTAATTAACTGTTTTCCCCCCGCACGGCAGACGCTATACAGAGCTAAAATGGAGATTTTTAACGCGCTGACTCCATTTTTCTCTTTTTTTTTTTTCTGTAATTATTCTAATGAATCCATGCATTTGTTCCTTTGATGCCACTGGAAAATGATTTTAAGTATGTAGATGAGAAATCTTAAAAGCGGATCCCTTTTTTTTTCCTGACAACAGAACCTTAGTTAAAATAAAAAACCCCCCACAATTCTTTCATGCAAACATTTGGGGTGATGTCCATGATTTGAATATTATTTTCTTTCTTTTGGGACATTTTAATAGTAGTTCCTGACCACCAGTGATAGGAGCAAAAATCAGGCAGTATTTCTTACTTTAGATTATTTTAAACTTTCTCTTTATTGCACAGTGAGTGAGACAGCGTATCCTGTTACCATCTGAAAAGAGCAAGATAACGCATCTGCAAAGACCCCAATTCAGAACAGCAGTCAGTGGGAAAAATATCTCTAGCAAATAGCTCAATGGGAGAACTACTCTGCTTTGGCGGGGGGGGGGGAGGAGAATAAATAAATAAAAAAGAAACCTAGATTCCATTAATAAAAATTCCTCCGACTGACTCATATTTACTAATAAATCTACTTTTACATGGGCTTTGAACTTCTAACAGGCAAATCAACTTGTTTTAAGTAGCATACTCTGGTCATGTAGACAGCCAAACGCTGAATTTTGCAGTGTGAGTTGCAGCAATTTTTTTTCCCTTGGATTTAAGCAACACAATAAAAACCTTATAATTTTTGTTTAAGTTAGAGGAGTCCTAAAAAAGAACATTCCACTGCTCTTTGTGCTTCTGTAACTTAAAAATTGGCTGTGCTTTTAAGTGAAATTTGGCAGGCTGTTAGTCTACAATGTGACTAGGATATTTGGACATAACAAAATTGGCCAAGATATGATATTTTAAATGGAACTACTGTTCATGCAGTTTCCTAAGGATTTTTTTTTTTTTACTATGCATTTGGTATTACAGTTTTATACACACAAATAAATACGTATTATGAGTCCATAATATACAAACGCAAAGTAATGTCAAGATGCATTTACAGCATGTACTGTGATGATTCCTGAGCAAAAAAGGCTCTCTCATAATAATGAATGCCCATTATTATAAATAAGCACACAGTAGAAATAACTCAGGGCACACAAAAGCACACGCAAACCACTTGGTTTGTTCCAGAGCTCAGACACCAGCGCTACTATTGCCGAGCTCTGCGGTGGAAGAGCAACTGGAGTCCTGCCATAGAAACGAGCAGCATGCTAAGGAGCAGATGTTCCTCTTTGGAGGGGTGGGTGTGTGTGTTGGGGGGGGAAAGTCTTGCACCAAAACGTTGGTGGCCCATTCTGGGTTTATGGGACAACCCAACTGCTGAGATGCTGCCCTGAAACTCTGATGGACGCGTCTACTAAAAATCTGGAAGCGGTAGGAGGTGAGCCTACACCAGCACTTGAGAAACATCAAGAGGTATTTAAAAGACGGGTAGACGTGGTGCTGAGGGACATGGTTTAGCGCTGGTTTTGGCAGTGTTAGGTTAACGGTTGGACTCGATGATCTTAAAGGTCCCTTCCAACCTAGACCATCCCCTGATTCTATGATTTTGAAAGTCGTGTTTAACTACTGTTTTAAACCTATGCCAAGGGCCAGGAGTCTTCTTCCCCTTCACTGAAACTTCACACGCTTCCAAGTTCCCAGAATAATGTGCACGTCAAAAAATACACTGACCATCTTGCTCAGTAGAAAGAGGGTTTGCGTGTGCCAGGTTCCACACAGACAGACACATGGTATAAAGTCAAATTGGCCATTGCTTTTATTAATTACCAATTGAACCAAACTGAGCAACTTAACCCCGGGCCTGGAAGCTGTGCCAGCTCCACTGCGAGCTACACCACCGCACAACCTCCCCCGAAACCAATCGAAGCGAGCACGTCTGCCTTGCATCTCGCTCCACCAACGCGCGCGACACAGCCCCGAACGCTGCAACGCGGCTCCGCAAACAAGAAAAACCTTTTCTGCTCTACTGTGTTCGCTCTCGCTCTATAAAAAGTCAAGAAAAATTGTGTTCTTTCCGCTCGTCCCAGGGTTATGAATTAGGAAATGATTTGCCATACGAACAGTACAACCATATTTTACATAGTAGCGCGAACTGCATCCCAAAAATGCATTATGCATTAAAATACATGGGAGCAATCTCAGATGCAAGTTAGAGACAAGAGTGGGGTAAAAACTGTAAAAACGGTAAAACGACTGTATAGTGAATAAATGAAAATATTCCAAAGGCCACCTGGGAAGCCGGCAGCAGAGGCAGGTGCAGGAATGGTATGGTTTCAGGGCTTCGGCTCAGGCCATGGTACAGCGTGGAGAAGGTATGGAGAGCTCTGGAGGGGAAATCGGAGTCATACGCAAAGCAAAGCACCTTGAGAAGACATGGGAAATGTCCTTGGTTTCGAAGACACCGAAAAATAGGGAGCTGAACAACTGCAGCACGATAGCCCAAGAAGATAAGACAACTTGGAAATGGCTGAAGGAATATAGGAAGTAGGAGGAAAAAGAAAAAAAAAAGGAACCTGCTCCGTGGCCGAAGCCCTGGATTAGCTTTCAGTAATCATAGTCTGATGCTCAGCTTATGTTTCCTAAAAACCAGGTCAGACAAACCTATAGTCCTTAACATGGATTCAAACACCCCTTGGGGAGCGCTATTTGGAATAAACCGGAGGGAGCACGCTGGTGTTTTAAAATTAAGAACGCGGTTTTGAATTAAAAAAATGTGGTTTTGAGTTAAGAATAAAGTTTTTAAGCGGAGCCTAAAATCACCTGCGGACAGAAGTGCTTTTGTCCCATTCCTCGGAGAGCGGAGGGTGATGGGCAGCGAAGAGCGCTGGCTGCGTCACGGAGAGCCGTTCGTTCTTCTGCGCTTCCCAGGTCCTACAGGAAACATCCCAAATCCACACAATGTTCCCGAGCGCTGCATTTTGCCTATGGATCTCCAAGCGATCTGACAGATGTGTAAATTCACACCGAGCCAAAAACTGCCCCGGGATAATACAGCTGTGCACGCTAAAGAGTGCAAGTTATTCCAGCATTAACTTGTGGACACAAAAAAAATGTCATTTTAACCCACCTTTTGCTTCCAGGTGTACAGACGCCTGAGGTCATTTGGGGCTGATTTCACGCCGTTGCGGTCAAACTGACCCCTTTTCTGCCCATTAAAAACTCAAATGCAAAGAAGATTATTTTCTTCTTCNAAATGAGTGTTTAACAGGCGATGCGAGGATGAGCAGATTTTCTTAAATGCCAAATGTTGATGGATACACAGTGCAGATACACCAGTATCATAGGCTGTAAATGTCACTTAGCCTCAAGAATTCCTCTGTCCAACACTGTTATAACAAGGTGCTTTTAAAATTGGAACAGGATTTACACCAGAGAGGTGTGAATCAAGGATACATTTTTATTTATTTTTTTTTTTACCCAGTGATAGCTCATCAGCTTGTTACAGAAACCTGGCATGGTTTAGGCAAAGCTAGAGAGTTACTCAAACCCACAGTGATTTACAGGGGTTGCTCTCAATGCTTTCAAAAGGAGCTATTACTGAATGTCCCAAAAGTAGCTTTAAGAATAATAGTCTAGTTTGTGATACACTGACCAAAGTAGCCAAACAATACGGAACTTATTAATTACAGACAGAAAACAGATTGTTCCTAAAAATAAAGTCCTACTCTGCCTTTTCATGGAAAAGCTGTTTCTGAGTAGGTGAAGCAAACAGTAATTTGCTCTCCAAACCAATTGAAATGTACCATTAATAGGGGCGCAGTCAGCAGCAGTCACTCCTCTACACCAGCATTCACCGGACAAAGTTATTAACCCCACATTAATCATTGGGTAGAGTCATACTGGAGTCACATAATAGCTGAAAGATTACAAATTTGGAGATCTGATGCAGAAAAAGAGGGTTGGAAAGAAAAATAAGTGCTATATTCAATGAAGTCTTAGCAGCTATCACTTCAAATCAAAAACTTTGTTTTTCCAGACACTCTACACCAGTGTATCAAAAGATACCCAGAAAAAAAGTGTCATTTTCAGACATTTTGGATAGGGGGAGGGGAGAGAAAGAGAAGAGGAAATACATTCCAGTGGTAAAAGCATCAGATGAGAAATCATCAGCCCCCTCCTTGCTGCACTGCCTTTACCCCATCCACAAATTGTGTGGGGAGGGAAAGGAGATGGACTTGCCCTTGAAGATGTAATTGAGGCTCCAATTCATTAATTCTTGTAAATCACTGTTAAATATCCAAGTGACCAGTTATTGCATAGGACCAGGGGGTCCACAGCATAATTTTTCTTTCCCTCTGATTTCTCTGAAGGTATTTTATTAAAGATCTCAGAATTTGTGGAGCCAAGAATGAGGTAGTGAGAAACCACTGTTCAGAGCGCTCATCCTTTACCAAGAGCAGATATCTCAGCCATCCCCATATCCAGTGAGTTAACGGTGCCAGAAACAGCTCGAAGATGGGTCCTCCGTGATGGGAGAGATGCTTACAGTGACTACGTGCAGCACAGGCTCCCGGGATGCCTCGCTAGCAAAAGCACCAGGGATCCCGACCGAAATCTAAACATGCTCAAGATGGATGTATGCTAAGGACATAGAGCTTCCCTTTCTCTTTACTGTATACTGAGCATTCCTGTTTCTAATCCTTTTCCGTACCGATGCAAACCTGGAGACAATGCAGACCAATTTCTTGCTGGCTTTCCAGAGTCAACTGGCTGAAACGGCACTGTGAAGAGGACCGCAAATCTCCTTATTCATTTCAATACGGCGGTAAACGGGAAGGTTCATAGTGAAGGGCCGACTGTGTACAGCTTTGCACAGCTGCTCTCCACGCCAAACCATCTCATGAACGTTCTCGGGGAACGGGGCGGCGTGTGCCACGTCGTGGCGTTTCACCGGCGTGGTGGCACGTGCCGTAAAGCAGCACTGAACATACAAGAACACACACCAAAAAAACATTAAAATAAGATGCTTGTTACACTCTTAAACACAAGGTTAAATGTTGCATTTGCATTGCTTTAACCTACAAAGCTCAACATCGCTCGTGATGCTTTTGGGGCTTATTCCCATAAAACTTGATGTAGGAGCAGTGAAGGTAGTTCCGTTTAATAAGATAATAAATGTTTTTGAATGACCTAAAGTGATGGTAAGATTACAGGATGAGAGCTAAATTCCAAGAGGAAAGCCACAGATGGGAGCAAAAATCCCCACAGATTATCCTCAAATATTCTGGAGGATCTCTCTTGGGATCCTCAGCATAAACAAACCGAAAGTCCACTGTGGCTATTCAATAATGATTTTAAAAGGCAGAATATTCTCTGATCATATTTTCATGAATAAGTGTCCCTATTGATCACCCCTCTGCATTTCATGCACAAGACTTTCTTAACTGAGATTTTGGTTCTAAAAAAACTTCGCCTTTTAACATGAATTCATGTTTAAAACTGGAAGTGTTTCGGAGGACTGGGAGTGAATCTCTCCATCAGACATTGAGGTTCCTTCATGATTTAGGACTATTTCTCCCTAACCCCAGCTACCGAACCCGGGCAGCCCTTGCTCCCCACACCGATGGCAGAGCAGGTCTCTATTCTCTCTCACCTCTGCCTTCTCTTACCGCCTGTTTATCTCCTAAACGGTTTAAATCCTTACGTCTGTCCACATGGCCTTCCTGATCCCCCTCGGGCATCTGTTAGCAAAGCCATCCAAAATTCCCCTCGTGTTCTTCGCCTTTGCCAGGTTTCCATACCCTACGTCAGGGGGAGCAAATTTTAACGGAGGAGATGTCATCTCGGAGAGATTAACATCTTTTGGGGTTACCCAAGAGCAGCTCCCATCCTCGCAACACCCTTCTGCGCTTCACCCTTGGGGTGACTGTTGTCCCCGAAGCACTTCACGGGTCTCGCTCCTTTGCTGTGTTCAGCCAAACTTCCCAACCCTTGTCAGGGTCAAATTCTGTCAGCTTTCGGATTTCGATCATTATTCTCTCCAGTGCCAACTCTTTTCAAAGGGAACAAATACATTGTACAAAGGAGAGAATGAAGAAAAACACCCGGCTTTTGATTTTATTGATATATACGAATGTAAACAACTTCAAGGACCGCTGCTTAGTGAAAATGTTATTTGTCTGCTCTTTTTTTTACACATACAATTTCCGATTTTGTGAACATTTTGAATCTGGTTTCATCTTCAAGAGTAGAAAACTAAAAAGTATGATGCTAGGTGACCTGTAAAATTTTCTACAGATGGAGAAAAATGTGCTAATAGACCTCACAGCCTCAGATAACCGATTCAGATGTCTTAAATTAGACAAAGCCTATTGTTAATGACAATACTTATTGCCTAATCCAAAACCCACAGTATGTTTCGCCCATGATATGTAATCCATAATAAATGTTTAAACAATCTACGCGATTTCCAACGTCCAGGAAAACCTCTCAAACGAGTTTCATCTCTAGGCACCTCCTCAAGTTGGAACAAGATCTCCTGTAAATGATTAACACCAGCCCTCGTTTCATTGCGCTCATCTTTGGGCGAGCTGCATGCTCCTCTTGCTCCGGTGGCAGAGGGAAGCCAACCCATAGGAAATGGGTCTGTTGCAGTTTACAACGTCTTTTAGCACGGTAACAGTAAAACCAGGAATAGCTTTTTAAACCAGAGTCACATTTACATATGTATTGATTCCTTTCCCTTTTGTAGCGGTGGTTAACGCAACCTGATGAGCCGCATACCGAATATTTGAACACTATGAAAATTTGCTTTTTAGGATATGGATGTGATAACTTGGATGCTACTAACGGGATTTTAAACTTTTACAGCATGCGCTACCTGGCGTGCAAAAACGTCTGACAAATTTTGTACCTTATTTCAAGAGGATTCGGCATTTTTCTGTGCTGGTTTCTTCAAACATACGTAGCAGATTCACTTACTACTGAAGTGCAGCAACCTCTAGCTCAGCGTGGATTAACTCTTTCACAGCACAGGACAACATGTTATTGCTTTGCGCTGGGAGTGAAAAATATTGTATCCAATTAAAATTGCATGGAAAATGAACGCAGGCAAAATTTAATTACCCAAATTGGAATTTGTCTAGGACATAAAGGCTAACACCCATACAGTTTTCTGAAAAGTCACAGTCCCTATAATGGCCATATTTAATATTTTATATATCACCTAAGGTTAAATCTGAAAGATCTGCTATGGATCAATTATAAGCCACTGACCTATCCTTGAAAAGGAAGAAAACAAGTAGTTTTCCAGTAGCGCTGAAGAATGCTACAAAACATCAAAGACCTTGCCCTTTTCCTGATAATATAGAAATCAGGCACTGATGGAAAAAAGCTCTCACGATCACCAAGTAATGAAACAGTAATGAGCATGGCAGTCGTCTTCTCTGCTGTCGCCTTACAATCCATGGTATTGTGGTGTGTTCGACAACGTTTGAGAGAAAGGGAAAAAAGGCCGACATGCCTATCCAATATCATTTGGGGTAGAAAAAAATAATTAATGTCAGACTATTTTATTTCTTCTTGAGAATAATAATCTTTCCAAAATTGCATTCTTGATTTAAACGTTCATGGATCTGGTTGTTAGCTGAGCCACGTCACCAGAGGTTGATTGTTGCTTAATTGTTAAAGTCACAACAAATTACCCCAAGAGGAGATGGTCCAACGTATCTCTACTCATAATTCCATTATGGGAACCCTTTTTCTCTTCAAGAAATGAGTATGAGGCAGACTTTGCTACCTACGTCCTACTCACCTTGAACCGAACATTATTTTCCAGAGGTCCACTGAATTCAGCGTAGAAGAAACCACGGCACTGGCAGAGAAGTTCACATGAAAGAGTTAACGCACTTGCAGCCACTAGACACAAACGCGAATCTTTGCGAGTCCTGCTGTAATGCGGCTCCCCTGATTGCCTCAAAAAGACAAATTTCTGTTACAACAAGGAAACATTATAAACTAAATTCACCAGAGTCCCGTTGTGCCTTAGCTAGAGAATATGATTCCTGTATTAAGTGCTTTTAATTTCAGTGCTTGGGAGCTGGTTTAAAACTGGCTGCTAATTTGCAGCGCTGTAACAGTCGAGCTCTCACTGTTGCAATCAGAGGCAGAACTTCTTTAATGTGCCTCTTCTCATGCCACTTTGCTGAGGGATAAGCCCAGGCAGCTCTCCCCCTGTCCCAGCAAATAAATCAGCTGTGTGAAACCTCTGACAGGTGAATTTGTCAAGCCTTGGTATACTCCTGATGCAGGTGAAATCCTCCTGTGACAGGTGATGCTCAATAGAGTTGTACTACCGGTTCTCCCACCCTCTCTCCTATATCTCCCAGGGTCACCATCATCCTTCTTCATTGTACCAACGTGTTCTTGGGATGCTGACCCTCAGGAACCCAACACTTCAAAACTGTGAACCGACTGAGAGCGCTCTTGCAAAATGCGTTGGATGGCACCACGTACCTGTCCTGCAGGCTCATACAGGAACGTGCCCTCAGCGTCGTCCCCGCAGCTGGAAACATTGCAGAGCAGAATGAACGGGTCCACCTTTCTCATCGCCAACTCGCAAAAATAGCAGACGGTTGTCCTAGGTCCTGACCACAATGAAACACTTGAAAAACATCCAAGTGACCAAATATTGAAAAACTTCCTGTGGGGAACATCAAAGAAATTTCGAGCGGATGTGGTCCCCTGCTCCTCTGCATCCCATCAACTAAAAAAATGTCACAACATTGTTGAAGGTTACATGATGTAATCTGGCACAAGGTGGTAAATATTGAAGGCTTGGGAAAAAAACCTTTAAGTTCAGTTCTCAGTAGTAGATATTTCACCGGAATTTATTACGGCAGGTGGAAGTAGGGTAGATGACAATGACCTGCAAACCATAAACTTGTAGGTATACTTTTTTGCCGTGGAAGTGAATTATTTTCAGGTAGTTTAACATATCTCTGATTGTAATTACTATGCAGACGAAGATCACCCTGAACGTTTGACCTGAGTAGCTCCATTTCTTTGTTTAAGAACAGATTTACTTGAGGCTGGTGCAATATGTGAAAGGCGCTCGGCTCCACTGCTGGGAACAAAAATGGAATATTAATTAATTATTGTTAATAAAAAAATTATTTACTATTGTGTCAGAATCTTAAAGAGCGGCATTTTTCTGTGTCAGGAAATGCTTTTTAAAAATGCATCTCTAAAATGAAAAAAAAAAAATAAAAAAAGGAGAAAGAAAGAAAAAGAAATCATTCTTCTTCAAATTGAAACCAGCATAAAATATTACCCCAAAAGACCTGGGCTGATTTCTTTATAAATGAGCACAACGTTAGAGCCATGGCAAAGGCAAATTGGCCTACAAGAAAACTGACAGCTTTATAGCCCCTGCCTCTGATTGAAATGTTGGGAAATCTCTTGGCAATTCTCCCAGACATCCAGGTAGAACAGTGAGTTCACTGATTATGTTAACTAAAACAATCTGCCTTTGCACAAACGCACCTCGAGCCCAGCCAAGTGTGAAGGCTTATCAACGTGCCAGACCAAGAAAAAGACCTATTTACCTGCGGAGAGCAGCTAAACGACGGGGCTCTGCAAAACAACCCGGGGACATCAGCGTGCGGGGCTTTTTTTTATTATGATTTCCTTTTTTTTTTTTTTTTTTTTTTTTTTTNTTAATATATGGCCTAAATGAAGGCAATGAGCCCTCGGCGGGACTGCGTGGGTGTTAAACAAGAGCGCAATTCCAACCGATGTGTTTAAACGCCGGTAGTAGTCATTAATAACGAGAAACACCATCTTAAGGAGCACAGTGTTAAAACACATATGGACAGGGAGAATAAACTTATTTCTGGGAGAAGGAGGCTCCACGTAGCCCTCATTCGTTATCTTTTCGGCCGGCCGCGGCGCGGAGGAAGCTCCGCCAGGACACGGGCGTCCCGCTCGCGGGGCGAAGAAGGGAATTGTTTATGTTTTCTAAGGGGGAAAAAAATGAGAGCCATAATAAACCTAAACAATAAAGATTACAAAAAGAAACAACGCTGTTAAGTGGCAATCTTTTGAGGTGAATGCATAGCTGAATGTTATTTTAAACAGCACATAACCCAGGGAATTATGATGTTGTTTACACAGGCCTGTCTCTTGGAATCTGTATATGTTTAGAGTCCGGTTTGTTATATGTCTTGGTTAAGCTCTCCAATATGTCTGTCTTCTGAAAAAGAACGCTATGCTGTGCTAAAAGTTAGCTCCAGCAAGTTAAAAATATGGAGAAAGTACCTTAGGTAATGTCCCTCTCCCCAGAGATGCCCTTGGTAGCAGTCGGTAATGCAATCAGATATCGAGGGTTATTTCGATTGCCTGCCAAAACATCACTCACGTCTATTAAAGCATCCTGAAAAACACCATTACATCAATTCCAGCAACGGCATAATTATTCTTCTTTCTGGAATGTCTTCTGATGTGAGTCACCCTGCCGGCGTGGGATTTCGCTGGAAAGCGGCTGTAGGAATGTCCCAGAGGCCGCGGGGTGGGGTGGGGGCCGGAGGCGAGCTGCTCTCGCCCCGTCACTCCGAGGATGCCCGGGAGGGTGGCCGGATGCGCCACGCCGTGACACCCCACCGACGGCTTAGACGCAACCCTCTTTCCCAAAGACGTGGAGCCCCAACATGTTTCTTCTGCACTTCTATACCGAATTTTGAAAAAGCACATTTTTGCAATGGCCAAGCAAAGCAAAACAAAGCAAAGCACCAACAAGCATGTCTTTGCTGAATAACTTGGGTTTCTCCTTAAAAATGCGGGCAGCAAGCTTCTAGGAAGCACAAGGCACAGTTACAGTAGTTTATGTATTAATGAGCTCATCTGTGCACTGTAAGTCAGTTGGACTGCGGTTATCTTAGGACTTTCACGTAGTCAATCCAAACCGCACCTCTGTAGCCCACTGTAACATGACTGCCACTGTGATTGTCGGTTGTGCGTCATTAGGAACAGAAGGATTATTATGGGCCTATATTTCGTGAGTTAACAAAAATATATAGAAAATCTGTGTGAGAAATTCTGGTTTTGATTACACTAGTGTAAATCCCAATTTCTTTGATGTCGATGGATCGTCTAGCTCAACACTCACACAACAGACGAGAATTTGGCCCTCTGCCTTCTCCTTTAATCTTTCTAACAGAAAAGTTTAACTTGATGAAATTCTGCTTCGTTGCAGGAATAGTGCTGGCTAGAATAATGCAGTATTAATTTTGCATTTTAGGAGCATAAAGAGCATTTGACATTATCACTAAATAGGCAACTAGATCAAAAGTCACCCTTAAAAGAACTATGCATAGATTATTTTTACCAGGAACACAGAAATGGACAAATGCCATTGCTAAAACAAAAAAAATGTTGTTGTTGTTGTTTTGTATGAACATACAAACTGTTCCTATCCAGCTCCATGAAGCCGTGGTGATGCTAACAGACTTGTGATGAAGACCCGGCCTCATTGAAATCAGTCAAATTGCCAGCAACTTCAAAATTTGTGTCTTTCAAGCTACGTTCTGCTTGCTAAACATCACAGAGTCCACACCAATGGTAAAATGAACCATTTACTCAGCTGTCAGATAGATCCTAATGGCACAAGTGAAATGGCAGTATGGGAAAGGCTCTTGAAACAGACCCTTTGAGCATCCTTACACAAGGAAAAAAATGATAATTGAAATGCTGAATAGTCATTTGCATTGCTCTCCTAGACATGAGGACAAATGTGACGTTCCTCTTCGTTTGCTGTGGGGGTGCCTGTTTGATGCTGGTTGTTAGAAAAAAGCCCTTCTAAAATTTCACTTCTACCTTCAAGGAAGACTTGTTAACAAATTGAGAAGAGAATTCCGGGGGGAAAAGTGCGCTTTCACTGCAAGATTAATATTAAGAGGATATCTTCATTAGGAGAGTAGTCAAGCTGGAATGTCACCAGTCTGCATGTGAGGACACTGTGTCATTTCACAGAGGGTAAATAGACGTGACCTGGAGGCCCCCTCTGCAAACAAAAGAAGGTGCTATTAAGAGTTTATATTTTGGGGGTCTCAGCACATGGAAAGTGCCATCAGGCTGAATCTCTATGCTGCCCTGAAAGCTGTATCTCAGAGAGCCACAAAGAGCTACGTTAGAAGATGTGGAGAAGGAGGTTAGCAACGGTGGTGATGGGAGAGATACATCTTCCACTGGCAGCCTGAAGTAACTCCTTCTGCACCCTCCCATATTCGTCGCGTCACTTCTGCCCTCCCCAAAAGCATTTTGCCAGCGGCAGAGCTGTGAGGTCAAATCTTTAGCCCTGCCCCATCCCCAGGGAACAAACTCTCCCCGTGAAAGAGCTGGCTGAGCAAAACCTCGTCCCACCAAATTTCTCTCATCATCTCCTTACAAGGAGAAAGGTCATGAACAGGCAGGTCCAGGCTTGGCCTATTGGTTACAGAAAAGCCATAAGAGATGTGAATAGGATTAGATCCATTTTATCAATGAAAAAATGGAGGCAGAGAAACATGAAAAAATTTCATACTTTTCAGGAGGATACTTTCATGCATTTGGCATTTATCACAGTTTAATCTACTTTCTGTTTTCTTGATTGTTTATCGTAAAATGGGATAGATGCTTTGAACAAAGCTAGGGCAGGAGATGAGTCGATATCCAGCAGCAACAAATATTTAGAGGCAACAGATTTGTAATAATTAGATGGAGACAAGAGATGATGAATTGGTAAATCTGAAAGTCTTTACAAACTCTGAAAATCTCAGATGATCGTTTAATCCATCAACTATCTTCTTAAGAAATACAATCACGGAAACTCCTGCAAAAAAAAAAAAAATCCTTACTGTAATCCTACCTTTATCTCGTCCACAAATATACCATTTTCTATATAAAGACACGATCCTTCTTAAAAGGTCAGTATTTATGGTTGGCTACCAAACACACCAATATGCCTACCCAACAATTCAAGCTCTTTGCCGTCTCTGTTTTATAACCTACAGACACTTCTGCGGCAAACAAGGGAAAATATCCCGTTTCTACATGGCAGACATATGTTTCTTCATGTACCGACTTCCACTTCTGTTTCTCACAGGTTACACACAGCTTAGATCCCCTTTTAGCCGAACGTATACTGAACTTATTAAAGATGAAGCGAACAGGCATTTCCTCATAGTACTACCTCACACACGGGACAGCTTAATGGCTTTGCAATTAATATATGCATAAGTACAACCTGCATTAGCGGTGGTAGAAGGCAAGTTGGCTACTTGATTACACATAATTAAAGAATACCAAGGTTCTTGTGTTCAGTGCAAGCATGTGATATACCTGTTCCGGGGCAGTGTATGCTATAAACCTGGACATAGTTTCATCCAAACACACGGCTAACTTTGCTCTGACATGATTCTCTTCGGGTTTTTTTCAACCAACGGAAAGCACCTGGTCTCATCTCTCCCGGCGATGAGCGGCGATTTTAAAATGATGCCGCACCAAATCACGCTAACAACAACAGAAAGCCCGGCCCAGGAGCTATCTGAAAATAAAAACAACCCCAAAAAATTAAAAAAAAAAAAAGAGAGGATATCTTATCTGAACACATTACAGAGAACTGCTGCGCGATGGCAATGGGGCCCCAGAAAGGGAAATCTGAGGAACTATTGCTTTATAGAAGTCAAGGATAGATGTCCTTACAGTAGGGGAATGAATATAGGTTAAAAAATCCTGAGGAGGGGTGGGGAGACAAAGTAGGGTTTTTTTAAGCAGAGCCTTCATATAAATTCTAACTCTGCAGTTAAATGGAAATGCTTAAGCCTGTAAAACTAGAAGGAGATGAGGAAAGGGGGGAACCCATATATATGAAACCAGCAGATACAGAGCCATTTTATACAGTTCAGTAGGCAGGCTAACATGAACTTAATAGTGACAATTGTTTTAAATTGATTCAAATAACAAATACACATTTCAGAGATTATGAAGTTTTGCACTGCATTTTTCTTTTTATCTTTCAAAGAAAACAATGCTAATAGTTTCCTTTTTCCTACGCTCAATGACTATTTACTACTTTCTTGATGTGGACTTTCAAAATACAAAGAAGGTTTGGCAAGTTTTCAAAGTCTTTCTTCAAAGTCAGCTCTTAAGTACTTTTTATAAAAACATGAAGAATACTTCGTACTACGGCGAATTGATAATGTACTGCTTTCGTTATTTGTATATGAAATACTGTCAGATAAATGCACATGGATTCATTTGTTTGGACCTCCTCTGTTAACCTTCTGTATGAAATTGATTTCGATTGATCACAAGAGTCAGGAACGTAACAATTGCTTTCAACCAAAAGCAGCTCCAGACATTATAGGCCCAAAGTTTCAAAGAAAAAAAAAGTTACTGTACTTGCAAGTTTAGAGACAAACTTGGCAGTTTTTCCAAACAGAGTGGTCAGAAGAAGAAAAATAAAAACAAACATCATTCCAAGATATTTTTTTTTCCCTTCAATTGCCATACAAAATAACGGTACAAGTATGTCACAACCCTTTCAGAAAGTTATTCATGAAGACATAAGCAAAGCGTCTTAAATACTTTGTTGCTAGATAGCAAACGTTTGTACAGCATTTCGAGAATTTAAGGGACTTTAGGAAGTTGTCAGCTCTTTTCTGCTGCACAGAGCTAAACTTAAAACCGGACGTGAATCAAAGCATCCTACTCCCCATCACAAACCGGAGCGGTCGGACCTTTTGTAGCCGATCACATAGAGCTGTTTATTTCAGTGGTGAACTGAACCGGGGCCCAAATTCGGAGGTGATTTGTAAGGTGGTGCAAATTAACTCGTGTCAGTAGGTGTAAGTAGATGTGAGTGAGTGTGAGAGCTTGGGCTGGTGGTGTTTGCATGCCAAGGGGCCTGAGAAAGGTATCAACCAAGCTGGGCTACGGTCCTGTCTTCTTCCAGCCCTGGCTGCTCTAGCTGAAATGGCAGCACCCATCCTCCGCACCCCTCGCTCGCCATCCTGCACGGCCGGCGGAAGAGGGTGCGTGTGAACATCCCCTAGCCCAGCTCAGAAATACCCGGCTGGGTTAGTTCGAACGCTCCCCGTCAGCAGGCTAAGGCAGCTCAGGTTGCTTTGGTAGAAGTGGAGAACGAACATCTACACCACCTCTTCCCCGCCCCCAGAGCCCCGCGGGCAGCGGTGACAGGCAGGACCATTTTCAGCCGGTGTGGTAGGTTTCCAAAAGGAACGTGTCTATGCTTTTACCCCAGTTGTGGGGCTTACCCTGATTATCTCCAGAAATTACACTGTGGCCTTCGTTTCTCTCCCTATCCCTAATGCCCCGGTTCCTCCAATTTCCTGTCTCCGGTGCTGACACCTCTTTGTTCATCTCCCATCTTTTCTCTGTCTTGTCTATTTAGACCGTAAATTGTTTGATAAAGGGACCATGACTTAATAGGTGTTTGCACTACATCTGGCACCATTTGGTCTTAATCTCAGCTGGGACGTGAAGTCTCTACTATTAAGCGAATAATTAATAATGATTAGGTCCTAAAGCAGCAATGCGAAACTCCACTAACCTTACCCACTGCTCCTATCACTCTTTTATTTCTTCTAACGCCTGCAGGGATTACTCCCCAGCCACGTCGGCCGAGGGGCAGCGGGCACTGCTGTTCGGTAGCCCCCCTGGATACTTTCCCTCCTTTCTGGAAAAAGGGAAGTTAAACTGGAAATGATGCTAAGTGCGAGCGCGAGGTCTTACGAAAACTTATAATGTATTCTTGTGACAGGGCTACGCTATGCATAATATAAACAGCTGTATGTAAGGGAGATCACTGCTCTCTTTCAGGAAGTAATAGCTAAAGAAGCATTTATTTCTGACAATTAATGGACATAAAAGCCTATGTATTATCTAAAGAGGAGAAGATTAAAGGAGGGAAGTAGCTTACACTATTGGATTGGCTGCACCAAAACAAATAACCTCACAACTTCATTTTGTACAGAGCCTTCCATAAAGTCTGGATAATAAAATGCTTTACAGCGAGCGAAGAGGGAGGGAGGAAGCAGAAAGCAGAACAGATATGTTTTGAGCCGAGATTGGATACGAAGCAGCGAAGCCGTGCCAAGCAGCAGGAGCTGCAGAGGAGAAGCTCTCACCCCAGCGGCAGCGGGAGCCCGGGACAAGGCAGGCAGCGGGCTGGGCTTAGGCTGAGCAGTGTTAAAAAGAAAAAAAAAAAAAAAAAAANCTCCTGATTCCACCAACGCAACCCCACTGACATCAATGGGTGTAACTGAGAACGGAGCCAACCCAAGGCAGCCCGACAGGCACGCAGGGAGAGTTTGAAAACAACCAGGATGGTCCTGATGGGTGAAGGAAGATGGATGGGGAAACTCCCAGGAGAGCTCTCGGCCACCCCATTCCGTGGGAAGACCCCATGCAGGTTAAAGCTCCCGGTCCCCATAGAGGAGCGTGTCAGAGCCCGGGAGGCAGCGGGCGGATGCTGGACAGAGGGCTGTTCCCTACAGATTCACGGATTTTGCAGGAAAAGGCACATTTCTAATGGGCTGATCAACCCGTTTCTTAGTGCGGGGGAAAAAACCCCAAATCCTAGGGAGCCCACTGCAAGAGGAGCTGGTTATCCGCCAAAGGACAGGACCCCCGCGATTATTTCTGGATCCTGTTGTAGCACGTAAAAAGACCCGATTCAATAAAAGAAGTGATTTCCAGCTTCCCCAGCACAGAGATCCGTGCAAGACTTAAAATAAAACTCGATTTCTCCGGGCTTGCGCAGTCTTGTGCTGAGTTCGATGGCGTGCGAAGCAGACACGTTTTTATAGAATCTCACCCTAGATTACTTTCAAAAGTAGTTTTTTTTTTTCACAACATATTTGTTTGGAAGATTTTGCTGTCTCTTCCTCTTTTTCTATTTTCAGACAGCTTTGCTTAGTGGGAAACAGATAAATAAATGCAGATCTTTTTACGGTTACTCAACATTTAAAAATTGATCTCCTAAAAAAAAAAAAAAAAAAGATTATTCGGAGTGTGTGTGTGGGGGGACACAAATACTCCTTAGTTCTCTAATCCTTCCTAGAAAAAAAATGTCCAAATAGTCATTTTGAAAAGTTGCTGGGAGTACACAGACAGCTGTTCCTCATACATACTGCAAATGTTTCTTTTAAATTCCTACGGACGCAAGAGTTTGATACCAAGCCAGTACCTCTAGAAATGGAGAAAACTAAACACACCCCATACTGATGCTTTTACTGTCCCAACAAACTTTCTCCCACAACTAAAATGTTAAAACTTTTACCCCACATCCCACATTGTGAGATTAGTCCAATAACTAATGCTCTGTCCAAGTAAAATACATTTTGTCATTGCTTGAAAATGTTACCTTTCACAGAAGTATAGTATTTCTGACCAGCAGGGAACATATGTCAACATTATCTATTATTACACAATGTCAGGACCAGAAAGGGAAGGTGGGTGGTGGATGTTAATAACAACTTAAGCGATTTTCTAAAAGAGGCATTTGAGAAGTACAAAGCCAGAAGTTTTAAATGTTTTGTCTGATTGTAGCTGTGTCAGCAACCTGCCCCCACCACTAGCGCAAACCTAATTCTGCCTGTGACCCAGTGCCTAGTTCTCTTTTCAATTTGAGCCAACACATTGCTAAACTGGAAAGTTTGAAAAATACCTTAGAAAACTTCTCCACCAAAAAGGAAAGAGAAAAAAAAAAAAAAAGAAAAGAAAAACTTAGGAGCGGCCCCGGG
>VUYV01000047.1:2540910-2553914 GCA_008711295.1 Anarhynchus alexandrinus
TTTTTTTTTTTTTGTTTTGTTTTGTTTTCATATCTGTTTACAAAATCTATGTAATTTCTTTGCCGTGTGTTCTTTCCCCAAAAGCAAATCCTTCAGGGTATTTATTCCCCTCAAAATACAAATTATTCTGTTCCCCGGTAATTATCTGTTTTGCATACAGTTACACAGCTGAATCAGAAGCAGCAAGATATGAATAAATATATAAATAATGGACACACCGAGGTGTAGTTTCTCATGTTTAACATAACACAGGGGAATACATTTTTATAGCAAGCCAGTAAATGTTGTAAACTGATGTTTTCAATTCCAGTGACTTAGAATTAACTTCTAACTGTGAGATCTAAACTAGCTGCAGTCTTTTATAATCTCATGCTTTAAAGCTATAATGGTTTTTTTCATCTGCTGTTAAAGAAAAAATTATATTTTACTAGGAGATGGTAAAGGTAAACCCCGGAAAAAGTGTACTTCAAACTGCTTAAATATGATTATTTTTGTTCCATGTGATTTCACTCAGCGATATGAAGGAGAGAGCCCGGTTAGCTTATTGGAATGGGAATGTGCCGGTGAGTACAGAAAAGCACACATTGTTTGCCAACGCTTATGGAGTTTACATAAAAAGGAGAAATATATCAAAAACTGTAGGAAACCCACATTTTTTTTCCCATGAGCAGCAGTTCAAACATCTACTGAAAGCAAAATTTTGCCCTGTGTGTTTTTAAAGAGGTCCAGAAGAGAACCTTCAGAAACAATAAGGACATTTCACAACAAAAAAACCCGAATCCTCTTTGGAAGCGCATGTTCCTCCAAATCACGGCAAGAGGCTGCCGCCTCCCAAAACCTACCGATCGGTCCAGCACAGCCCAGCGTTTGCCTTCTGTTGGTTCAGACCAGACCAAAGCTGGTCCCGGGAGCCATACAATGAGTGTTTTTTTATATCGCTGACTTAGAACCCCCGATCTTCTACAACACTTTTTTGACCCCTGCCACCCCACCTGGCTCCTCTGCAGGGCTGGAGGCACCCTTAAAGCCCCAAGGCCACCACCACTTGCACTGCTCCATCTGCCAAAAGTACCTCCTGAGAGTCAAAAACCCCTGGACCTGGGCTTGGAAATTCAAACGCAACACGTGCTGGAGCTCGCCGTCCTGACTCCGCTTCTTCAGGAACGAGATTGGAGCTGTGAACTCAGATCTGAACCTGGATGTTGGGTTTAGATCCAAGGTTTTGGGTTGGGCCCCATCTCTAGTAAAAAAAGGATAAAAAGAGATGAAAAGATAATTGTAGAAACTTAAAAGCCAGCGCTGCATTCTTTTAAAATTACAAATTAAGCTATAAGCAATTCCAAACTATGCTGTTTTTATTAAAAATGACTTAATAATCTAATCTCCCTTTCCTTTCTTTTCTTTTGGAATTTATCCTATATCCTAGTAATCGCACATAGAAATTACACAACACCACGCTGGATACTCCTGACAATATAAACACAATTGTTTATCCAGAAGCATTATAGGTTCATGCAAAAATATGGCATTTAAAGCTTGTGGTCAGATCAAGAAACCACAAGTATAATTGTTTGTTTATCCAGCCAAGCATTACTCCACCGTGTAAGTTTATGGGGGTTTTGCATTTATTTATTTATTTCTAACCCGTTTTAAAAAATTAAAGTTACGGAGCGAAAGCAGGCGATTAAAGGCAAACCCCGCGCGTGGAGGGACGTTTTTAATATGGAAATCGCGCCTTTGTCGTGGCTCGTGTTACCCGGTTTCATCCTTCCATGGAAGCCTCGTGATAACAGGGCCCTTTGGTGGAATTTCGACATATTTTTCCCTTTAGTTCGGGGCAGCTGGTTTCTTTCCTCTCGGAGGAGAGAGCCGAAGTATATTTATCACTCCAGCAGTGACTCAAAACAAACAGGAAATCTTCATCAGCAGGCTCCTGGGCAAGGCAGATACCAAGGTACTGGCAGAAAGGAAACAGAGGCTTTCGGCTGTGGGAGTCCGGCGCGCAGCGTATATTGCAGCGACAGCAGATAACTCGCCTAGAGAGCCACCAACTTATTTTTAAATCAAAAAAAAAAAAATTTAAAAAAAAATTAAAAAAAAATAAAAGAGGAGGTCCGGAGGTAGCTGAGAGCACACGCAGCATCCTTGGGGGCGGCTGAGCTGGACGCCCAGCCCGGACACGCGTGGTGAACCTGGGAGCGGGAGGAAACCTGTGTGCCGGCTGGGCTGGGAGGTTTCGCTTTGATCCGGCGGCTTAGGAAACCCACTCCTTTCGCCCCAGCGGGTCCTTCTTTTAAAGCAGGGGTTTCCGGCAGGGCTGGCTGCCCCGCCACCAGGAGGGAGGAAAAAAAAGAAGAAAACCAAAAAGACAAACCAAAAAAAACCCAAGACATAGTTAATATTTTTAAAGATTGAGATGATTATTAATATTCACAGGTGGTTTAAAGAATGGCCTCTGAAAACGGGCTAATAAACAGCCCAGCAGAGGATGACTCCTCCTGCATTGATTAGAGACAGCCCTGACACTGCTCTGTTGGGTTGGGTTTTATTCCTTTCTTCCCCCACCGGTGTCATTCAACATTAAACTAAAATACCTCAGTCTATCTTAACAACGAAGCACAAGCACAGCACGAGGCCCCACTGCTCCGACCTCAGCCATGCAGAGCCCTGGGAGACATCTCTGTTAGATGGCTGCAACTCTGGAAAGGATGCTGCAAGGTTGTAGGTCTGCCACCACACCGAGCACACGAGCGGTGCCGTTCGGATGGCACCGACGGGCTCGGCTGATCCATCAGATTAAGGAAACAGTTGCTGAAAATGGGGAGGATTGGGAAGAGTCACTATCTGCTCCCCCTGCTCTTCTGCTTCTCCCCAGGCGCCTGCTGTTTACCGCGGCCAGAGACGGGGCACGGTGATCCCTCAGGCTGACCTGCTGTGGGCTTATCTCCAGAGCTGGCAGGAAATGGTGGGGCTGGCCAGGCCACGTTTTCACTCATTAAAAGGAGACTTCTGCACCTTAAAACGTGGGTCTGCCTGTCTTTGCGTTTGGCCAACCCCAAATAGCTGTGGTGCTGAGAGCCTACCACACCAGACGTCCTACCCTCCTGAGCCAGATGTACCCCTCGACCTTGGAGGCGCCTGGAAGGGTGAGTCCTACAGTGACATTTACATGTGTCCAGGCTGGACTTGGCTTGAGCTTTCACTACCAGTCCTCCGATGCAGCAGACGTGACGTCCTTATCGCCAAGCTGCACCCTGTGACACCTAACCTCAACGTCTCACCACAGAAATCCAGCCCTCTATTAATAAGGATGACTGGCTTGGCTGCAAACCTAAGGTGCAAGGGGCTGATATAGGGAACACCAGACGCTCACATCCTCGCAAACAGTTGGAGGGGTAGTGCACTCGGATGCAAACACCGTCTAACTATGGAAACGACAACATGAAATCACCGTGGCCTGAGACACCCAGACAGAATAAGCATTAGCGGTGAAAGAACCAGTTTAAAAGAGTGAGTGCTTCATACTGGCTCATACGCAATCTCCACAGGACTGCCCTATGGAAAGCTGGCTAAGGTCTATGTCAGAGAGATGACTACCAAATCCTCTGGGTCAGGTCAACTCTTTTTTGGAAGCAGCTGGCAGAATGTATCACCACCGTGTTGACTCACAGATGTGTCAAGGCATAAAGTCAAGCTAGGTGTGTAATCCTGGAGAGTTTCTCCAGAGATCAGACTGTCTGTATCCTCTTAAGGAACAGTCTGGTCTAGCCAGCATCTCAGCCAGTGCCAAGGAAGGGAAACCTGGTGAAGATCTGTGTATACTGCACAGTAGGTGAGAAGGTTAAGTTATCAGGGAGGAGCAAACACCAGGGTTGCAAACAAGAAATATGTGGTATGAGGGTGCTGGAGATACCCTACTGCTAGAGCTAGCCTCTTTCCAACACAAGACATTTTTCTTTCAAGTGTTTTGAGCCCCTCACTACAAGAAAGACATTGAGGTTCTGGAGCATGTCCAGAGAACAACAACAGAGCTGGTGAGGGGTCTGGAGCACAAGTCTTATAAGGAGTGGCTGAGGGAACTGGGGTTGTTCAGCCTGGAGAAAAGGAGGCTGAGGGGAGACCTTATCACTCTCTACAATGACCTAAAAGGAGGGTGTAGCGAGGTGGGTGCTGGTCTCTTCTACCAAGTAACAATGGATAGGACAAGAGGAAATGGCCTCAAATTGAGCCAGGGGAGGTTTGGTTTGGATATTAGGAAAAATTTCTTCACTGAAAGGGTTATCAAACATTGGAACAGGCTGCCCAGGGAAGTGGTAGAATCACCATCCCTGGAGGTATTTAAAGGATGGGTAGAAGTGGTGCTGAGGGACATGGTTTAGTGGTGGTTTTGGCAGTGTTAGGTTGATGGTTGGTTTTAGAGGTCCCTTCCAATCTAGTTGATTACATGATTCTATGATTATATTGACTGCACACCTACCAGATCAGGCAAATCTCCCACGAAGCCGGAACTCCAGAGCATCAAGAGTTTGGAAAGGGCACAGTGACCGGGGGTCCCCCTGATAACACACCAGCCCACCCTCATCATTGCGTCTGGCGGTGCCGCCCCTGCACAAACCGTACCAACCCAACACTGCCAGCGTGCGATGCTCGTCCCTACTGCTGGGGGGTGGGACACAGCTCAAGGCTTCTTCCTTCCTCCCAGAAGGGTCAGATGGAAAACAAGCCAGAGCAAAGCCCTCACGTGTAACTGTAGCGTGGGGTCCAGACAGCAGTATCCTTTCATGTTCATGTCAAAACCATGAAGCCTTGGTTAGGAAATGGCAACTTGGCTTACCAGATGAGCCCTTTGGCTACTCACTGCCTCAAAAGCAACTTGAGCGGCACGCTCCGTGTTATATTTCGCCAGCTAGAGAGCTGAAAGTATGAGAAAAATCACAAAAAGCACCGCGCCGAGGATGTGGTGGGCAGTCACAGGGAGCAGGTGGCAGAGTAGAGAACAGGGCAGAGGTCTGTAACTCATACTCCATGCTATACCCACCTCAGAAATGTTCAAGCAAATTAGCAAGCTCGTGGCAAACGTTAACTGCTGTGCCTAAAGGTTAGCTTGGAAAGTACCTTAGAGCAGTCTTCAGGCTTCTCTGACTCGCTTGTACTAGTCTTCAATTTGCCATCTGCAAGTCAAGGGAAGCTAGAGTGCAACATATTCCCACCACATGTCTTTCCATCCCTTTCTTTGCCTCTGGCACAAGCTGTACAACCAAGGCTGTGGCGGGCAGTTAGTGTGTGATGCTGGGAGGATGCTGAGCCGGGGGTGCGACCTTCCACGCAACACCAGAGAAACCCAGTAAGGCAGACACGCCGCTCCCAAAGCCAAAGAAAGGCGCTGCGGTCTCAGTATTTGATCTTCAACCAGCTGCATTCAAAATATTGGATAGCACAGGCCTTTTGAAGCTGCTCTCCAAGTGATAGAGGATTATTGGCTTCGGCGATGAAGTGCACTAGTCCGGATTGGTTGACTAAAGGAATTTTTTTTTTTTCCTTGGCATTGCTCTGTGCCATCTTGTTTGATTACAATATTTCTTCCTCTCAAATGTGTATTTTCCTTCTCCTAATCTTTGAACAACTTTGTGTTGCAACCCAAAGGTCTACACGTTAACACTGCAGAATATTGCACGGTGTCCAGGATTCAGACCCTGGGCATTTGCCCGCGTGCCGCATTGTACTAAAACAAACCCAAGATGCCATCCTGCCGACAGACCTGACAACCGGCCAGAACAAGGGCTACTGCTTGGATGTCCCCAAAGCAAAGCGACGCGCACGCACACGGTCCCCCGTGGGAGATGGCGCTCAAGCAAAGCGCTCAGAGTCGCACGTGTAATTGATTTTTATCATGATTCATTTTTAAAACCAAAAAGGCACACTCTCCAAGCTGATATTCACATGCGATATATATAAATCCTAATTCTTAAGGAGGGTCAGAAAACAGATTGGAAGAATCAAGGGGAATTTATGTGGAATCCAGAATCAGAGAGAAGAGGATGAAAGCGGAGAAAAAGTGTTGTGCATTCAACTGCTTAAGTCCTGCTCAACTCCATGATGACAAACAAACAAACAAAACCCGTGTCTCTTTTTCTCAGCTCAGTGATTACAGCAAACCCACAGTGCCAGCTTCAGACTGGCAAGGCAACTAGCACTGCTCACAAAAACAAATTCCATGGAATTTTTTTTTTTCTTTTTTTAATATCGGTTGATTTAATTAAAAGGGTCTTCCACACTCTCACCTATTTCCTTACCGTCGGTGGAGGGTTATTTCTGTTTCCGCTGCTATTGTTTCAGGCTTATGAAATAGCAAAAACTGAGGCATGAGGGGGTGAAAAAAAAATCATCTGCGCATACAGACTTTTCTTTCAAAGTCACCAATTTAAATGCACGTGCGAAAAGGAAACTCGGGAAACCCGTGTTGCCACAGCAATGCTGATCTGCCTCAGAGCCCCCAAGCAGGAAAGGTGTCTCTGATGTTACCTAGGTGTCAACCAAACAAAATATTTCCAAAAGAGGTACTCGCCACCCCTTTTTTCTCCTAATTCAGCATTTCAGATGGCAGTAAGAAATAAATAAGAATCAAAACTTTTAACAAAAACAACAACAAAAAAAAAGTTATTTATTAGGAGAGAGATGAACTCCTAGGACACCTTAATGCCTGGGACCTTAACCTGGCTGCCCTACTATTCTGGGCTCATCGGGACATCAAGAATACTAATTTAGACTTAGGGCGTTAGGGAAAAGCTCTCCTGTTTTAAACACGGAAAACTGTTATTCAGTTATTTCTTGAACAAATACACTTCAAACAATGTGAAGGAAATGGCACTTCCCATTTATATGAGTTTACCAACGACAAACACGATGAAAAGGACAAAGACTATTTCAGGTTTGCGAGGGCTGTCCATTATAACACACTGTCCCATGCAGCAGGGCGGGTAGACCTTGTAGGATCTGAGAAAGTTCAGAAAGTTCTCAGAAATCTTCAGCAAGGACTGTCGCCCATCAGCATTATAAACGCCGTAGGATATTATCATGTCCCAAAGTATCATTCACGAGGGTGGCTCTGCCTTCGAGGAACGAATTAGACACTATTTCATGCCAGGATCCCATAAGACCCTGTCCCCACGCAGCTCACCTCCGGCCGCGCCGCAATTCACTTCTCCTCCCCTTGGCCCTGCAAAGGTGGGCTCTGAGCTCATTTATGCCACTGCAATTAAAAAAATCACCCTTTCAAAGCAACGGGTTGCTCTGTTTGGGGGTAGATTTTTAGGAGGAGCAGAGGCTGCACCAGAAAGCATAACAGGTAATTTCTGCTCTATGCTCAACCTATGCAAATTGGGAGAAAACCTAATAATGTTAGCGGCCCATCAGCAGAGTTTGGCAGGGGTAACAACAACCGTAGGGAGATAAGATAAGGCTGTAGGCTTTAAAGGTTGGGAAATAGAAGTATCAGGATTACCAGAGCGTTTATAGCCAACTGAGACTGTTCTCCCACCCTCTTCTAGGAAAAAAAAACCCTGATCCTTTGCACTTCACCTCCAGGGAGGAAAATAATCGTTAGCTTTACATTATAAAGACACATAAAATAATTTTCTGCATATGTGTCTAAAGCAAGTAACGTGTGTACGGCTGTAGTTTTCACCTTTGTGACACAACCTACCCCTACCATTATCCTCTCTCATCAGGTCATTTCCAAAATTCAGCTCTCTGCGAACTGAGACCACGTTCTCCTGTCGGTTTGCATAGCTCCTATTTTTACCACGATAAACAGAAGAAACAACTTTTGATTCCCTGGCGTGTTCTCCTTCGAATGACTTTGTAGGTTAAACAAAGCTTTAACTGTTTCAGATAAAGACAGGCAGAAGGTGTTTTTTCCAAACATCCCAAGCGAAAGAGTGCGTTTCCTGCTTCCCTGATTCGACCCACGGCATCAGACATCTGCAACTCTGTTTACATTCCAGCCCTTCACAACTTAATACCGCTTGCAGCATCAATAATATAGGGCACATTTCTGACTGCTCTTTAGATATTTTTTTATCTCCATGGGACTTCCTGGTTTGGGATTTTGTAGTTTACAGTTTCTCACTAATAGTAACTAGCTGCAGCATTTGGCCTTAAGAGTTTACATATTATTTAACTAGAGATAGGCAGCCTATTTTAATTACAGTAACGAGCCCTATAGAGGGCTCGTCTGTTTTTCCCCCTCCAACTATATCACTTGGTTTAATAAAGATATTACCAACTCCCCATAAACCGGGCTGCAATCAAGTTCTTAGGTACGTTAGTATTTATTAATGTACTTTTGCCACTTTAAAAAATACATCCTGTCATAGATCTTCAAGCACCCAGGTATGTATTGCCTTAATGAAAGCAGCGTGAACTTTGTAGCACACACACGTTTTATTTTGTGTGTGTGCACATTCCAACACTTCTAAGCAAATTGCTCGCCCTCCCCAGACCGAGGGGCATCTGCTCTTGTCGCTGCATTAGAGTCTGTTATTTGAGTGTATGGGCTGCGCTTTTAGAACGAGCTCCCCTTTCCTGGGGGATGTAGAGCACAGGCTTTCCTCTCCCCTACCTGCAGGGTCAGCAGGAGTGCACTCCTACAGGAAAATTCAGCATTCAGCACAATTCTACAACGTCACACCTACATCTCTGGTGCCTCTCCGGTACCATCTCTGGTGCCTCTCTGGTACCATCTCTGGTACCTCATCTTCAGGTCCTCTCTTCAGATTTCTAATATGCTCCAGCTACACGCGCTCCCTGACCACTATTTAGATAACTTTCCACAATTTATTTCACGTCTTTAGACGGCAAAAATCTTGCCTCAAGTTGGCACTACGCGCACCTAAACCTTATTTCAGATCAGCCAGGGTCTTGCGGCCATCAACGTTTCTTTGCATCCCGCGCTTGAAGCCAAGGTGAGATACCGAGACTTCAGCTTTCTCGTTTGACAGGGCTTCTTTCTTCCGTAAGGTCTCAAATTAGCACCTGAACGTCACCTCCCAAATCAACCATGCGTATTCACAACTCTTCTAACGTTTGCAAGTAACAGTTACTAGAAAGGAAAGCTCGGGGACAGCTTGATTAAGCAACTTGCCCAAGGTCATACAGGAAGTTGTAGAAGAGTTGAAAACAAAAGCCAGATCTTCTCAGCTCCTGTCCAACCCTCTCTGGAATGAAAAGGCCAAACTGCGCTGTGGAAATATTAGCCGAGTCATAGATCTCAGCGTATGAGTTTCATAATGAATTCACGACTTAGCAAAGAAAATACACAGAGCTCCCAGCGCTGCTTTCCAAGGAAAAACTCCCAACCCCGCCGCGGTGGCTGGGAAGCGTTCCCCGAGCTCCCGGCAGCGCCGGCCGCCGCCACGGCCCCTCCGCTCAGACAGAAAGAAGGAAAACGGGGAATAGCAACACCCTGCAAGCGTCAGGCCATTTAATGCAAATGGGTCCTGCCATCCTTTTTCCAGCCGCTTTCCTCCTCTTCAAGAAGGTGAAAACCTGCGTCTATGGGCAAAGCTGCTGGAGACGCTCAAGAGCGAGTACGGAACCGCTCGGGATAGCAAAAGGAGCATCCAAAGAGTAACAAAGGCGGTATTTATGTCTGTCCTTCTCCCGGTCTGTGTGGCTCTCGGTGATAGCCACCGGAATAAACAATAGCCTTGGCCCCTTGGCTGCAAACGGTTCTTGCTGCAGAGGCCCAATTAAGTCGTGGAAAGTCTAAACAGAGGCACAGGAATCCGCTAATGCGGACGGGCCTGCACAATAGGGTCCCATCCTGGCTCTGCTCTGCCGGCGCTGAGCACCACCTTGCTGGGACAAGAGCTGCCCCCCCATCACCACGGAGGATCTTCCCACAGAAAGGTCCCGCTCGGCCTCGAAGCCCAACCCAACCGTGCGCCCTTCCACCCACGTTGGGGAGGATTCCTGCCTCCCTGCCGCATCAAGCTCGCCCTCGGGGACACGAGTTGGGCCACCTCAGGTTTGCTACCACCCGACAGGCGCAGGCAGGTTGTTAAAGAGCCATCCCCCCGCCTTCCCCTCCCCAAATCTCCGCCGGGTTCAAGCCTCTCCTGGACATAAACACTTCAAACAACCACGGCAGCCTCAAAAGCGATGCCAAGAGTGGAGAGAGGCTTCGACATTGTCTCGGTACACAGGATGCCGGCTTGACATCATTTAGCGGAGACAATGCTCGCCCTCTTTCTTTTGGAACCACGTAAAAAACTTGGCCGAATATAAAACGACTTCAAAGACCCATTTGTGTGCCAGCCAGGATGCATCAAAGTTGGGAAAGGCACGACCCGATTCACCTGATCCGGGGAGCTGATAGAGGAGCGCGGGGAAGCGGCTTTTATCGATGTACCTTCCCAGCACTTCCTTCCTGGCCCCGATGCTATTTAAACCCCTCGCGCCTACCTCCAGCCAGACCTGCCGCCCTCCGCTCCGAGGAGGAGAAAGGAAAAAGCAAAGGGAAGCCCTAAAAAAATAATAAAAAAAAAAAAATACAAAAAGGCGTCCCTGCAAATTTCTCTGCAGTCGCCGGGCAGTCATATCCTTCTGCTTTCCCCTGAAAAAAATCAAGTATCACCTTATCGTTTCCTCACCAAGATTAACTCCTGCTTCCTGAGGAGTATTTCTGAGGTAGAAAGCAGAGGTGGTGAAGAAAAAAAAAAAAAAAAATTAAATAAAAAATAAAAATAAGGAGGGAGGGGAGGGGGGGAGCTGAAAAGCCCAATCTGTCAAGCTGCGTTTTAGAAGAAAGGAAAACTGAAAAGTGAACGTATTTAACATGAGCTATTTCCTGCACTCAGGAGGGAAGAAAGCATGCTACTAACTGTGTGCATGAGGAGATCGGCACTAGTGTTATCTCTGACCTGCAGCTTAGCCCTTGTGTCTCAGCTGCCAAAAAGCTCCTATTCAACGTTATGCTGAGTTCATCAATGCTCCACGTGTCAGGATCCTAACAGGAAAAAGCAGGACAGACAGTCACTCTATTCAACTGCCTGGGGACCCCATGACAACTAAAATCCCCTTACAGACTGTCCATATCAACCTACGGCAGGTCAGAGCGCGTAACCCCTCCAGAACCGCAAGCCCGGGCCCACACCCTTTCCCCTTGTCAACATTGTCACTTTAAAACAGCCCATCTAGCCCTTATCGCCCAACCTGGAGTAAGTATGACAATTAAGATGGATTGCAAAGCCTGCTCGCGCTTTACAATTAACAATAACTTGGCAGCGTGTCCCACGCAACTGTTGGGTGGTATGGCAAGAACTTTATCCCTGCTTAGTATTGCATTAGCATATTTAGTAGGCTGCAAGACATAATTCCTCAGATATGAACATATTTTGTCTTTTCAAAAAATCTGCAATTAAGCCGTAACGTGCAGGCAGTGTGCAGCCGGCGGTAAACTTTTGTTATTAGGGGGAATGTGCTAAAATGGCCCTTTTTGACCTCATGTCAATTATCTATTTAATAAGGAATCTATTCAATTAAAAAAAAATAAAAGAAAATATGTCTTAGCACGGTCTTTGCTAGGAAGCAACAAAATTCCAGCAACTCGAGCTGGTATTTACTCAGCCCTGCATCCCCCCCTGTTAACAGCACGGGGCTTCGGGGGCTTTTGGGGGGGGGGCAGGTTATTTAAAAGCAGAGTTTGGGGCATTTCGTCGGGGTTTTTTCCTTTTCAATTTTGGCTAGAACAGGAGAACACTTCCCTTCTGCTCCTCGTCGTAAAACTTTATGCTTAAAGAGTTGCCAGTGTAAAAGAAGCGAACCCCAGTTAGCAGCATCTTCCTCTATACGTTGTGCATCTCTCCTTTTTCTCTCCAAGACCCTCCCGTTTCCAGGTAAATTAACAGTCTTCTAAGTAATTAAACGCGTTTGAGGAGCAGTTATGTAGCGTGGCCTAACTTTATCGATTTCCTACAAGCCGCACAGGACACTCTCCCCCCCCTCCTCACCCCCCCTAAGCTTTTTAAGTCTGTTTACGGTATACGTTTATCTAGAAAATCTGTTCAGGTGGGGGGGAGGCAAAGATCTTCCCTCGATAACCCGGACATTGTCCCCCTTGACATCTGTGCTGCTGGTGGACAGGATATCCTGCCAAATGCGAGAAGACAACTGCGTGACCCACCTTGGGCGAGAGGCACCGCTGGCTGATGCGAGCACAGCGGGAGCGGGTCCTGCCTCCTCTCCTCGCCCCCCCCCCACCTCCGAGCATCCTCCTCCTCCTCCTCCCCCTCCTCCTCCTCCTCGGCACAAAAAGAGCAGCCGGGGAGCCCCCGCGAAAACAGGGGGAAAAAAAATAAGAAAAAAGAAAAATAATAATAATTAAAAAATATATATATAAAGGGAGTTTAGGTGAGTAGCACGTATTCGATAAGGGAAAGCAGATGAGAGCAACAAATGCAACCGAGCAGACAAAGTCTTTCTTCATAAAAGCGGCAGAGGAACGGATTAAACCACCTGGCGATCTTGGCAGGAAAAAAAGGAAATCTCAGGCGGTGACAAACCCAAACAGGTGTAACAGGTATAAAACTTTTGCTCCCCGATAATGCCCCTCTCTTCCCCGGAATGCTTCGACAGGTGCAGAAGTTCAAGTTACAGCGTGGAAGTGGCAAATAAATACACAGCATTAGTGCCTGACGTGCTCGCCGAGCGAGCGGGGATGTTAATAACTGGCAAGGTACACTAATCTCTGATTGCAACATTTGGTTTACCTTAATCTGGAGGGACAGCTGTATTAAAGAGGGAATTATACTAATCAGTTCAAGGCCCTTGCATATAAAACTTCCCATTAGGCTTAAAGTACAACAGCTTACGCTCATTCTCTAGGAGCCTTACATCTGGTTCTGAATAAGGCTGTCTCTCATTTGCAAGGTACAAACCGAAAACAAGGCGGGGGGGGGGGGGGGGGTGAAAGTTGGGGGGGGATGGGTGGGAGGGGAAAAAGC
>VUYV01000047.1:2558855-2580117 GCA_008711295.1 Anarhynchus alexandrinus
CTTTGCTGTCACCATCACCGGGGCAAATGAGCAGCTCCACTCCAGTCATTACAGTTATCAGAGAGAAAAGGGGACTTTGCTTGGGTACATCCAAATAGACCACTCCTGCCAGCGCTGACATGAGTTGATGTATGCAAACTCACCTGGAAGCCCCTCGACGGACCCGGGAATAGTCTGGTTTCATCAGTATCCCTTACTGACTCGTAATGGACTCAGTGGTGAGGTCTGTCCTTACACGTGCAGAGCTTCCAAGGACTCTACTGGGTTAGGACATTGTGTTGGGATTGCGTGGCAAACAGATGCATGAGTACGGCACAGGCCTTCAAGGTTAGGAGTCTATTTGAAATCAGAGCAAACTTAGTGAGTTTACGGTAAAGGCACTTTCGTATAAGAAAGTGACATCTCAAAATGTTCGTGATTCAGCTGTAGCCGGGATTTTCCTTTGAAAAGCAAAACTCGGGTCTACATGCTCAGTGGGCAGAAACGAACTCACCTCTGGTTGCCCCAACAGAACAAACTCCAGTTACATTGGCAGTAAATTTGGCCTTAGCTCCACATTTTGGGAGCGAATCTTGAAAAACAACCTGCATCAGGACATTCTTTTTATTTCCCCCCCCCCCCCATTTTTGAAAACTTCATTGGAATAGACTCTAATGTGACTGTGCTTTTAATCCAAACTCTGCAGTAAGGCCCCGCTTGAAATAAAAAGGAGGCAAGATCATGAAAGGTTCAATTCTCAGTTTTAGTTTTAAAATTATTTGGGGTACAGTGAAACCTGAAATACAGCACCACTATTACACCTAGGGCAAGATTTTTCAAGATTATAGGCGAGCCAGGAGATGCAGAGGAACATGTGGTAAATTTTCAAATTCACCTAAGATGGGACAACCAGAGCAGCGTTGTCCTCTAGAGCCATCTTACCATGAGAAATGCATTCAAAGGGTATTCTTACCCTCTCTGATATTTATCAGATAAAAATACATTCTGTGAAGCTTCAGCTGCCCTATAGGTAATGGTGGAGTTATATTTATTTTTTATCACTTGAAGATCTGGTCTGATTAAGTAAAAAGACCAATTAGCAAAGACTACAAATTTATGTAACTGTAAGCCATATACTCAATATGTTCCCCACCACCGCAGAGACCAGATGACATTTCACATCACGGATCTCTAGTTCAACACTTGGTCAAACATCCGGGTTTGAGAATTGCCACAATTTTGAAAGATTTCACTGAAAGCCAGGCATTAAGAAGTTGGGTGCCTTTCCTCAAGGTAACATCTCATTTAGATCAGGAGATCATTTTCCCTTCCTGCTCTTGAAAAACATTTTGCTATTCACTCGGTGTGTCTTATTAACAGAAAATAGAGAAAGTTCTGATGCATCATAGCACGCATCTGAAATTCTAATTCTAATTAACAAGAAGTCATCTGTAGTTGTCCAACATCATATTATTAATTCACAAAGCAATAAAGGGATATATTTCAGACTGAATGAGAAGATAGGTACTGAATGGGGTCATAGTATTTCACTACGCATAATTTGTCATGATCTTTAACTATTTCAAACCCAAAGAAGTCAAGTTGTACAATGCCCTACCGTGAATATGATTTCTCACATATAGAAAGCAGTTACACTGGTATGATTTATTCTCGTGAACTTAAATTAGATCTAAATCTGTATAACCCAGGGTTGCATAAGGAAGTATATTTTTACTGTGAATATGTAGACTTTTGCTCCCTATGTATTTTTAAGCAAGAAAGTCAATTCTAGGGACACTGTAATATGCTTTCTGGCATTATGATCAATACGTACATTAATTTATTTAAAAATTATATTCAGTAACGGGAAGAGTAGATTTGATAATTCATCAAAAAAGCACATTGCAGTTAAATTCTAATCAACTTTGCATTCCAAAAGTCTTAGGGAAGACTTTTATTTAACCAACACCCCAAAAATGAAGACTTTTCAAAATGCATTGCCACTAAATAAAACTTTCTTCTTCTTGCTCGTTTAAAAAAATTAAGTTAATCCTAAAGTATAGGGAAACCCAAAATCATTCAGTCATCCATCCATCCATTACCTTTCCAGCAAGAGAATGTGCAGTTACTAGAATTTTACACAATTAGTGCTCTGAGAGTCCTTTAAATGCAAACCTGTAAGAGGAAAGTAAAAACAAATCAAAGTTAATCGTGACTGGCTGGAACAAAATGCTTAAATCAATATGACGATGGCTCATCTGCTCGTCATTTAGCCATTACCTGGGAGACGAGGACCTCCTGCTATGCCTGATTTTTTTATTTTTTTTTAATACAGATTTACCACTGCCTCAGTTCTGCGGATACATATGAAGCCAAAGTCATTCCAGACTCACCATCATATTGTTTACTCTTCATATCTTATTTTATTTATTCCTGTTTGTTCTTTACATTGGATACAGAGATAAACACATACAAACACTGGGATGTTCAAAAAGTTTAGTACAACAGCAAGCAAGGATAAAAGCCACTAGCTCACATCTATAGCATCCTGGAGAAATTTGCAACATAACATAACAACTCTCCCAAAGGAAACCCATGTATTAAAAGATTTTCTTTGAATTGACCATTACAATGAAGAGGAATGCTGTACAGTTTGGAAATATTTTGAAGTATTTCTTCACCATGTACAGAAGCCAGGTTAAAACATGTTTCTAGTACAAGTTTAGAAATAAAAACCTCATTGTCTGGTGTTCAACATACCAAAAGCCTAAGGACATAAGGCGTATAACGAAGGAAAGGGCATTTTGGTGACCCTACAGACACAAGGGGCCCGATCCCTGTCCTACTGGCACTGACAGAAATCCCAAATCTGTTTCAGTCAGTGGTGTCTGACCAAGGTCTGCCACTGGGATCAGAATCAGACCCGTTGTGTACACGCTTGGCTTTTATTGAAAGCCACAAAACTTCCCCAGAAACGTAGCCCCTGAGTTTTTATGGCAACACACGTCTGGGCAACAAAGGCTACTTGGTTGTAATTGTGACAAAGCAAAGTCTTTAATTCTGGTTCCCAAACTGGAATACATAAGCATTTCTTCTGAGGAGGAGATAAAACTGAGGCAATGTCATCTCTGGAAGAAAAACCTATAGTGCAACCCCAAAATAAATATACTTATTTGCATATACAAACACTGGAGCCTCACACGTATCTACTAATATCCCTTCCTTAAACTATTCAGAATATCACATATGCTACAGCTCACACCAACCAGAATAATGAGGGAGGTGTTGTTTCTTTGATATTTTTATAAGTTCATCTAACTCTACACTCAAAGCAACTCTAGGTTCATCCAAGCTATCACATAAAAAAAAAAAAAGACTGATCACAAATAAGTTTATTTAATAATCAGCTGTCTTAACTTCAGTCCTCTCTCAGACCTGTGTGTATACAGTCTTTATTACAGCCTAATCACAGCCCAGTTACAGAAAGGCAAACTCTGAACTGAGCAGCTACTGTCACCTCCCTCTCTCTTTTCCTTTCCCAGCAGGTTAAAGACGGGAAATGCTAAAAATCTACTGGGAGTGTGTCTAAAATGAAGTGTAAATAGGTATGGGAAACCTATGAGAAAACTGTTATGGAAGGTGCCTGAATGGCAAAGTGCAAAGGGTGACAAGAAGAAAATTGTGATGGCATACAAAAGGCAAGAGAATAAGAAAGATGTGATACAATAGATAGCTGGCGTGAGCCTATCAACTGGCTGGTAGCTCCTGTTCCACCCACCTCCCCCTCAATACCTTCATTTTTTTGTTATGATAAAGGACATTCATGATCAGTAACAATGTTATAATGATAGTAAATGCAGGATTTAAGGTATATAAAACCTTCAGCCAACATTAGAAAGCCACCAAGGGGGAGTTACCTTGCGCGAGGTTCTATTTAGTGATGGCTCCACTCTTTCACTCCCTGACTGCAAATCAGCATTTTTAGTGGACAATAGGCTCAGCAGTGGCCTTATGATTGCCTCTTTTCAAATGGAAATGGCTATCCTAACTCCTCTGCCAGGTTTTTCTTACTAGAGCACAAATTGCAGTTTACAAGGCTCTAAGGGGAAAAAAAAAATCTTAGCTGAATATCTTTTTTTTATTCGACAAACTGACATGTAAATTACCCTTTAAGTGCTCCACTCTAGGGCTCTGATCATCTCCTAATTGTCACAGTCAATTGTAGCCAACAGTCTCTTCAATCCCAAGCGCTTTGACAACAAGCATAAGGATCAAAGCAGAATCAGCTCCCTTCAATATCCTTCTGTTTAGGATGCTACAAAAAGCCTGAAAAAGAAAGGTGTAAGGGCATTAGTGGAGAAGGGACTGAGAGTAGAAAGTACTATAGCAGTCATTTTCTTCTTCACTAATATTATATATCCTCACACGCTCTGTTATTCCACGTTCAGCACGAACACATAAACATCCCGGAGAATAAATATGGTTTGAAACGACTCGGATATATTACTACTTAAAAACAAATGCATAACGCATTTCTGCTGCCTCCTGCGTGCCTCCCCACCACCACTCTGGGAAGGGATATAACAGCAATTATTTTTTGAGAAAATTTGGGATTTTTTCCCAGAAAATAGTCCCACACTCTCTTCCAGGATGAGCTGGGCTGCAAACCAGCCAACCCCGGTGGAAACCCATCTCAAGTTGCGTTCATGGGGCCGATACGACTTAGCCATGAAGCGGGATATTCGTGCAGCTCTGCTTTTGCTTTCTGAAGTGCCTATAAGCCAAGGTCAGGCAGAGGCTGGAGCAAAAACCCTCTCATTCGGTTGGAGTCCAACCCTACGAACAGCCAGTTTCAGTCACATCCAAAATGACTGGGAAGAAATACAATAAATACAGCCGTCCTCAAAGTCTGCCCAGGGAAGGAAGAAAAAAAAAAAAAGTATTTGCTGTAATTCTGAAAGGAGATTCACCTTTTATTGTATTCCAGACCACTTTAGATCAGCACCGAACTACATTGCTTAAATTTTTGTACTAGCTTGCTGTGTTTGATGATACGAGCTTGCTCGCTCTGCGATACGCTTTCATACCCCCAGCGCCTCGCAGGCACTCAAAGTGAGCCTTGTTGAAGTCGTGTTTCTAGGGAATAGGAGGAAGGCGGAGCTATTCCGAGTCATATTTTTACTTCAAAACTTGTATGTCGCCACGAACGTAGCAGCAACTCCCACAGAGGCTGGCAAACAGCTCCTGCCAGGGGAGGAATAGCACCGCTCCTGCAGAAGATGTGCTGCTGAAGTGGGAGAAAGCCTGCGGGACACCAGGGAGGCAAACTGGGGATGTGCCAAGCTCTAGAGTAACTCACAAGGACCTCCAAATGGATAACCAAGCTCTGCAGGGTTAGGCGACTGGATCCTTTTGGCCTCCCCAACGATCTTGCTGCCATACTGAAGGGAAGAAAGAGACTTCATCCATTTTCCTGGAGCTCTGCCTCTCCCACTCCTGCAAAAGATACTTTCCACAGGAGATAGGCTGAACACCTGAAACCCCAAAATAATGGGAATTTGGAGGTGAAAACCTCTTCGCTCCTTCATAAGAAATTCATTCGCTTCTTACAGCTATTTTTAAGAAACTGCCACTTGACATTTCTTAAAGATGATGCAGCTTATCCATTAGCTCACATAACACTGGAGGAATGGTTAGACAAGACAGCCGGATGAATTTAACAACCTGCTGCCCCCCTCCTCTGGGTCCGACTTTCCTCACCCAAATTCTGGGTTTCTGTGTACAAGATGAGCTGAGTCAGGTCCATAGACCATCAGAAATCCAGTCGTTTGTGTGACAGGACCCCAAGGCAAGGCTTTAAGGTAGGTGTTCCTAAACCATCACCTACATCCCGCTCCCCAAAGAAGACCAAAAGGCTTAAGATGCAAATAATAACCTTGGTTTTACAAAAGAGAAGACTCAGAGCTCATAGGGAAGACAGCACGGATGCCATAAGGCTTCCTACAGGGCTGCCTCTGCACCCACCGCCTTGCACCCGGCCAAGCTCAGAGCCCCTGGTGCCACCTTGTACACGCAGATGAGCATGATTGAGTTAAGATGATAAATGTAGGTAATACATTAGATACAAAGGCTGGTGAGAAAAGAGTGTTTTCGATAATGAATAGGAACAAAAAGTCGAAATTTCTCATGGGAAAGATATTCCAAAAAACGTTGATTGGGAAACATCAGAAGCACTCATTTGAATGATGTTGAAATAATATAGAAGGTTATTCTAATATATCATTTAAAACAAATATAAACCCAAAATTATAAAATTGAAGTGAAATGTTTGTCTTGTCAAGCTGTTTTATTTCCATATTATCAAAGGGAAATATTTTAACTCTTTCTGACCAAGCATTTCACTGAAAAAAACATATTCTAAAGAAAATTTTCCAGCTTAGTGGAACGTGCTTTCCCCACCAGCAAATTTACAAATATTTTGCAGCTCAGTATAAGGATCGATATCTTCCTCAGACAGCTAAATTCTGAGGTGACTCCAGTTAAAAAATGTACAATATTTTCCTTGATATTCCACTATACAAGGCAGATCCCGTTATTTTCGAGGAAGACTATTCCAAGACTCTAGGACACCTTCCAAATGAAGCCTTCCCAACATTAGCAAATTGTTCTGTGGCTATTTAGCTCACTAGAATTAACTTGGTACATAAAGATATTTTCACCTCTTCGTTCACCCACAAGAATGCCACACGCCAAGAAAAAACTGCAAGGTCACCTGGAATGTAATTAACTTTTTTTTTAAAACTGTGTTTATTTAAACAACAGAAACATTTCCAAGTAGCAGGACATCAGCTAACACAGCTGCACTATTTTTCTCACCTTACTTGAAAATGCATCCAAATACGTACTACGTGAAACTGTTGGTTCCCACCTTTGTCTATGGAGTTGATGCTGAGTCTGCAGAGAGACGAGTAGCACAGCAGTCCTGGATGTTTTCCTTGTTTCCAGCTGCTAAATCATAATAAAGGAGGTTAAAATAATATTCTTTGCCTATCAGAACTTTTCCATGGAGATAATTGTGGTAGTGTTTGCAAACTACACATTTCATTACCAGAAAGTAGTAGAGGGTCCACATGACCATGAATGGGAGGAGATAAACTCAATGAGACAATTTTCCCTTAAATTAAGACACACATTATAAAAAAGTTGAAAAAAAACAAACCCTGCCCTACCAAAGAATAGGTTCTTTCTTTCAATGCAAAGAACCCCCAGCACTAGAGACCATTAGATGGACTAAGCCATTTGTTGCACATGACCATTTCATGATGCATCAGAGCTGCAATTTATTACGGGGGATTGAGCGATTGCCTCGCACGACTGTAACAAGGGGAAAGGTGGCATAATGTTGCTGGTGGACTGGAGCAGCAGGAGAGAAAGTGACTCCTCCAGCTGTCTCCCACCCAGAGCAGCAAGTCATGGGGCTGCCTAGGAGCTCCTCTGGAAGCCTTACCCCAAAAAGGGAGCACTGAATGCCGACCAGAAGCATGGTTTACTGATAGGACGCTGGTGCCCTTTCCTACAGACTTGAAGATAAACCCCCAATCTGGTTGTAAAGGAGCAGAATAATAGTGCCCATTGTGTCACTGACATTTCTCTCGGAGGGTGTGACTTTTCAGTGAGCAGTTATGTTGCCTTATTTAGTTCCCCCCCCACAACCGCGGATTTTTGCAGCCCTTATTTTTATACTTCTGAAAAGTAAAAGGATGAAAGGTTACACCTGGGAAGTCTAGAAGTGACAGCCAAAGCACATGCAGTGATGCGATGTGAAAGTCCGTGGCTACATAACCACTTCGGGACTATCGCAAGATTACTGATACGGCTCCTAAATTACCAACGATTAACCGATGTGCTCTGGTCACTAAGCCCTTGTTCAATTCAGTCTTTCAGACAACAAAGACATACTATTTCTTTCTGGGATGCCTTGCAGGTATCAGTGCAGAGTTTGCTGAGAATATACGTCAAGTCATTACCTCTGCAACAGCCAAAGCCATGTGAAGCGCCTTCAGAAGTCCTTAGGAAACCATCTGCTTAAGCCTCAGCTGGGACTTATTTTAAGGAAGTCACATGCTGCTTTTTAAGTGATTATTTCTAGATGGTGCTCAGGGGCAGGGAGGGAGGGTTGATGACCACAGCTCCTTCTGTGCAAAGGCAGAGATTCAAGCCATTGAATATCGAGAGCAGCGATCACAGGACTGACACTGAAGGAGCCAAATTGTATGCAACTACTCGCTCTTGGGGAGAAGAGGCTTTCTTGGGTGCCTTCATAGGTCATTAGCACAGTTTCTACCGCAGTTAGCTCAACCACACAGCTTCCACTCTAGCCACATCCTCCAAAACCCAGGAAAACGATCGCAATCCCATTTTACAGAGGAGGACATAGAGGCTGTTTTAACAGTGGGATCCAAGTCTATTAAAAGCTAATGAGAAGATACGCTGTCCAGCGAATTCACCAAAGTCATAAAAAATTGGTTTCAGAGCGAGAGCCACAGCGTAGCAGCTCCCAGGTCCTAATCGGTGCTGAGGCTGTTGGGTATCACGAAGACCTTCCTGCTTTTAACTCCTGCTAGGTCAACGCAGGGCAGCTAAACGTACGTTGACGTTGCTCGCTCCCAGGTTCGTGCACAACAAAATACAGAACAAGGGCATCATTCACAGACACCGACGTTAGAACATGATTGTAAAGAAAGCTGTTTCAAATAATAACCAGAGAGTTAGAAAAAGCATGTCTAACCACATGTCTGTTAAGAAGAATATTACGCAGCATTTATCAGCTCAGACAGGAGCTTGCTTCATAAAACTGGTTTCAATATAGGATTTTAAGTACATGGCAACTGATCGAGTGAATATAGACATTATTTCACACTAGGAGAATTTCTATCTATTACTAAGCTGTAATTTTAATTGACATTAAGCAAGAAGAACCACAAGAATAGAGCGAGCGCCCATTTCTCACAGCCCATCTATCTTGTGTATAGTTACTTAGGGCCCATATACCACCAGTTTAGAAACATGCATAATTGCTTATGGTCAACATCGTATGACTGCCAGATCACACATTAAACAGATAACCACTATTATTATAAGAGCAACTTCCTTGACCTCATATTTTGGTCTGGCTCCGAATTCCTGTACTTTACCAGTCTGGTTTGTAGAATTATGCCAGCCTTCTGCCTGTACATGTCATTTTCTACTCCTGTAAGTGACCGGTGCAATAGAAAGCTTACTATAAAAATGCATATTTGAGCACACGAATAGAATAAATTCAAGAAATATGATCACAGTTGCTCCTGCAATGTTTTTATAAACACAGAGTCTCTGCTTTTTTATTATAGTTAAGGTACAGTGTGTTATTTGGCAGGGGAATCTGACTTGAAAATGTAAAAGGTTCAGGCAACCACACATTTGGAAGTAGAAATCTTTCCTTAAAACATGGCTCTGGTTTTTAAACATAGCAAAATTTCTGGAAACTTCAGTTTCTCAAAGTCTGCCAAAGCTCCAGTCACATGTAACATATTCTTGGGGCTTACATATAATGTTTCAAGTAATAAACAACATCTTGTTTAGAGGAGGATGGAAAAAAAAGGGGGAAAGCACTCATTAGGAGTCAAAGCTCTACATCAGTACTAAAAACAAAACATGTTTCTTGCAATGAAACCTCACAATAGCTTTTATAATATATTGATAAGAGATGCATATGTTCTTCACACCTCTAATAATTGCAGTTAAAAATCATAGGTGAAATTCTTACAGTAATTAGATAAGTTCTATTACAAAAGAAAGAAAATTTCATGCTCATTGAAGTGCACTCAGGTTTTCGGTAACACTAAGAAAACTTCTCATCTTAATTCGGTAACAGAATAAGTTACGCATTGTACATAACTATACATTGTCAGTAGCTCTTCAATGCTCTCTGTATAACTCATTTATTGTGCACTTTTTATTCAGGAACAAGGCTGTATTTAAAAAAAAAATCGTTGTTTCCATATGAAGGCTCATCGTACAGAATATTCACAGCTTAAATATATGCACAGTCATCTCTACTAGTCAGACACCATTTCAGTCCGCTCATCAGAATACACATTAACAAAGTGATATTGAGATACAGAAATAACACACCACAGCCAAGAGCGAAGCATGGACCGTAATACCTACCTCACTGGGATCTAGGAAGGTTTAATTAATTAATGCTTATGAAGCACTATGAGCTCCTCAGATCATCACTTCAATTCATTATCACCCCCATTTGTTTTGTGTCCCACTTTCCCCCTTAATTCAACAGTGGATTTCTTTCGGAAAGTGTTGCATTTATAGAGTAATGAACAGCTGAAAGCAGTTGGAGTGGTTTGGCCTCGCCGCGTTTTCGGGAGTATAAAAGGGAGCAGGAACCCTTCCCCTTCCTTTCTGCTCAAGTCACTTGGCATCAGGTCTGAGGACAACATGAAGCTCCATGATGAGCAATGCTTTTTCCTCAAGAAGCCACCCCTGACCAGAAGTGTGTCAAAATGCAACGGGGTGGGGGGGAAAATGCAGACTTAAAAGTTGAAGGTAAGATTGTAACGTTAAAGAATTTGGTAGTAGTCTGGGAAGCTTCCTTGTTCACATTTATGTTAATTAAAGATGAGCATGAGCCATGAAGCTCAGAGGGGGTATGGATGCAGGCATTTGGTTCCAGCCTCATCTCTAATAATTGTTAGATACATTGGATGGAAATAGTTGGAAAGAAAATCAATAAGAGAATGAATCAAGAAAATTAATGGCAGATTCAAATACTTACATGTATAGGATTTCACTCAAGGGCGAGACAAGATAAAATTAGTAGTCTGTATTAAAACAAAACAAAATACAGTTTGATCAAACTTCCATTCAGTGGAATCTTCTTTAAAGACTTCAGACTTTTGGCATTAAATAATTTGAGTTAGAGAACTTAACAGAAAAGAAAGGAAAGATTATCTAGTGAAACTCCAAGGTTGCTATAGACTTTCAGAGAAGAAACCAGATTAAGACAACAAAATTACTGGGGGAAGAAAAGCTGATAAAGAAGACTAGAATTTGATAATGGAGGAATTTAATTATTCAGGTATTGATTGGTATGATAACTATGTGGAAGCTAACAAAGTTTGTTTGTAGTGGCAATGCTATTAGTCCACTGAGCAGCCAGTAGCTATGTTGAGCTACTTGGAGATAGGAATGTATACTGTTATAAAATTAATTTTAATTATAAATTTTAACTTTAATTACAGTTAATTTCAATATAACTTTTAAAGTTAATGATAGGGAGGTCAAACCTCACTATCCTAAAGTTCCTCATTGATTTAAGGGGTAAATCAATAGAAAATATTCTTATCAAGAAAAGTTTGGGAGATTCACAAACTAAGTAAACTCAGGTCAAAAGAACAATTAAGAAAATCCAAATAGTGTCTTATTATTCATTCAAAGAGAAAAATCTTACTAACAGTAAAAGAATTGACACAGCCAATGGTGGGGGGGGAATGTGCCAATAACACACAATAGCAGCAATCTGACAGTAGTGAACCAGGGGAAAGCAAATAAGCTTTAGCGGGAGGTGTTTTGTAGTCATTCTGATTAAAAAGTTCTTCTGACTGGACTTCAAAGATGGGAATTGATCTTTCAGGTCTTACAAATATAGTTTCTCGTTTAGATATTTTTGTTCCAGGCATACCAAACCAAGGGCTTAGCAGTTTATAAATGGAGTTGACCTTGTGTGGTCCCATGACCAGAAGACTGGTCTCCAGTTCCATGTCTTATATATCTAACCACTGTAATATAATCAATGTATCTGGGAGCAGGTACTTAAAATCCCGTTCTCCCCCAAGATAGAAGAGCTCTAGTGAGAAGAGTGGGCAGCAACCACTGAAGCTTGTTGAAGCTGAGGTCTTCATGGTTTAGGTCTCCTTCAGACCAATGTTGAAATTGACTGGGTTTTCCCATGGGCTGAGGACACATTTTCACCACCAATATACACGAAAACAGGCACCATCACCTGATGCTGTGTTGTGTACAACACTGCAGACTTCTCTGCCATCAAAAGAAAGGTGTCTAACCCTGGTGGGGTGGAGGTTAGGGACCCTCACAGGGTTTGGCATTGTTCCCAGGCTGCTGAGTAATGCCTGTGGTGTCCCCAAAAATCTTCCTGGCTTAAATGAATGCCATTTTGCTCAGTTCTTCCCTTGGCTTGTACAGAAAACTCAACTCTCTCAGATCCAATTGCCCTCTCATGTTTCTGCCACAGGTGAGGAAAAGGGTGGTCCCAGGTTGATCAAAAGTTTTTCTGTCAGACTGGCTTTCTCATTGATTAAAAAAAGATTAATTATTTTCACGAAAACTAGTCTTCTTTCAGGACAGCCCCCCATTTTCATTTATTAAAAAAAAAAATCTTGGAAAAAAATTAAGATTTTGCTTTTCCATGAAAAAATGTTTCTGTTTGGAACCATAACCACAATGCTCTGCTGCTTGTTCCTCGGCATGGTTTGTAAGCCAGGCTATAGCTCATGCAAAGTATCATCGCACTTCAGCAGAGAGCTCTGTCTGTGGAGGACCCTGGCACCCAAACTACAGCACCTGTTAAACAGGTCCAGTAAGAACTAGATTATACAAATTCCATTAGTTTTAGTCTTAAATTTTTCATTTGGTTTCAATTCAAGGGGAGGGATTATTTCCTGTGTAAAATTTTAGCTTTCCGATATTACAATCAAACTAAGCATGAATCTGATATTAATCACTTACTGTATTTACCAGAGATTGCCAGGTTCATCGTTGTAATAAAGACCTACAGATGTGAACAGAAAGCTGGAAAGGATAGTAAACATCCTAAAATAGTCAAACAATGGAAAAATAAAGCATAAGAAACTACTAATCTGAAAAAAAAAACTTTATATAACTCATATAGTTTAATAAAACATTAAGAATTATTTTTGCAGCAGCAAATAAAAATACACTTCTTGAGCCAAAGAAATCCACAAAAAAATGTGGATAGAGATCTGTAATAAATCAGAAATGTTAAGAAGCATCCCAACAGTCATTTTGATCTCTTGGCACTGAAGTAAAACAAGTGCAGTGCATAAGGGTTAACTCCTCAGCTCACATAAATCAAGTTAACACCATTTAAGTTAGCAAAATGTATTCAAAGTCAAATTCATTTACTCCAGCCAAAGATCTGTCCCTAACTCTATCCTTTGCATTTTATACTGCATTAACTATTTTAACATATTCAGCTTTAAAGCCCAATATACTTCAATATAGTCTCCATTGCATATACGCACTTTTGTGTACACATGCATATGCAGAGGAATACATACATATAAAATATTTTTCTAAATTGTAATATAAACAAATTAACATAACACAATTCATAGCTATGAAAAATAGAATAGGAACGGGTTTGCAGGGTTTAGTGAGGAAACGCGCTGAAAATCCTAATTTGAGTAGAGTCAACCGATGCGGATTTATGAGCAGGAAATCTTGCTCAAATCGTTTGTTGGAATTCTTCAAAGATATCCCTGCCAAGGTAGACAAGAAAAAAATACTATGGATGGCATACAATACGCCTAGACTTTCAAAAGAGTGTTTGATAAGATCCGACACTGGAGATTACCAGCAAGGTACAGAGCCACTGCATAAATGATAACAAACTTTAATGAACTGATAACGGTCTGAAAACAGCATTCACTGAACGACTTAGAGATTGGCAGTCAATACAGGGTAGTGCTTTGGTCAGGTTAGGAGCTTGTCTTGTCTCTAATCTATGTAAAAGAATTAAGTCAGAATATCAAAGGTAGCGTATCGAAACGTGCCGGGGACATAAAAGTTAAAGGGGCTCTCGCAACAATTGTCTAACAGCGGTTATAAAGGCCAAATCCAGATCCCCAGCAAATGCACCACCAGGAACACACTGCTGTGCAGGAGTACGGAGCGGATGGAGCAAAGTAAACCGATTTTTCTGCCGAGGTGGAAAACGTGAAAACATGCTCCAGGTGGGCAGAGGGATGGGAAGGAATGGTGGAGGGCGCTACGCAAGGGGAAGAGGAAGACCCAGGTGCTGGTTGGGGAGAAGGGAAGAGCTCAGGGAGGACGTGGAGCTCCAGGAAAAGGGAAGGAATAGACAAGAGGATGCTTCAAGCTTTTTAATCCTTAGGAGATGGGAAGTATAGAGGATATTAAAAAAACGTTTGAAATTAAAAAAAAAAAAAATGCCCAACCTTTTTTCTATCCCGATTTAATGGATAAGTGTTTGGGTAAGAACTTTTTTCCCAGGCATGGCTACCTTATGCTTTTTCTGTAAGGGTCAGGTAACAAAGTTAATCCTGTTTCCCTTGAACCCAAACCCCATGGAGTTCTGAAGCACTGACAGTCACTTTCTGCCTCAAGGGTGACAGACCTGTCCAGAAGTGTAACCAGCAGACCAGGGGACAGGGCAAAAGCCTCGGGGCTCATTACTGTGCCGCCACAGCTCAGGTCTGTGTTGGAGGATCTTGACAGACCTCCTGATGTTTTTTCAGAAGCACCAAATAGGTTATGGCTCCTAAATCCCATTTATGAGAGTGTCTCCTCACTGAGAAACATAATTTGTGTTCACTTTCAGCGTGCTCCTTGAAAATGGGGCTGGGTCTCCTAAAACTTGGAGGGGTTTTAGGGACCTGGAGAAAAGTGAAGGTGCTAACTGGGACCCTTGACCTCAGTCCCAGTGAGATTTTTTTATATTTCCCAGGGACTGGGTCCATGAATGGAAGATAGCAAAGAAAGCACGTCTGATGGTTAGGTCCTTCACCTGATGGAAGGATATGCCCTCCAATAAACTTTGATGAAAAAATTAAATTAGATGAAAAAAATAAATAAAAAAATTGCTAAACAGGGCTGAACGGCTCCACTCCAGCATCCGAGGTTATTTAACTAAGGACTTTTTAGCTCTCATTTTGTCCCTGATGGTAACTACCAGAATTTCACCAGGTATTTAAATAAAACATAGCATTAACTAGGAACGGGCTCTGCTCACTATGGCTTCACTGCTTTTCTCAACTTTTACATCCAATTTACTTCAAACAACTTGACCAACACTAGAGCCAAACTCTGTTGGCTTTACTGTCGTATCTACTTCACTCATTTTAACGGACCCTCTTTCAACAGCAAGACCAAAAAGATTTGGCCTCATGAGCATTTATCAGAACTGGAAAAAGATTAAAATTGCAGCTTGTTATGGATTTTTTTACCAATTATTCTCTTTATTACCCTTACACAAGGACCCTCACAGAAGAGCAGTCTGACATTGTGGTGGTCACTACGCTAACTTCAACTTTTGCGAAACAGTACCTTTAGACAAGGAATAAAAAACCCCAAGGATTTCAGCTATGGGTGTTTACGATCCAACAGATGCCACGGGAAATGTCTTCTACATCCCTCATTGCCCAGAGCAATCCTGTCCAGGCCCAAAGTGGCATTTTCAATTCCTTTTGGCATCACCAGCTCCCTGCTAAGGTTGGAGTCAATCCTCCAAATTTGAAGGTAAGTTTTTTTGAGACTTTTACAGGGTTTTCTTAATCACTGTGAATCCTGAATATAAATCTGAAGTTTTCTATGCCTTTTAGATACTGTATACTGATTTTTTTTTTGTTTTTTTTTTCCCACCAGCTACATGCCCGTGTTTTCTTCTCTGTCTTAACTGTTTCTTCACCTGCCTGAAACCAAGAGATTTCTTATTTTTCTTCTGTTTCCAAGTTTCTCAAAGTTCCCTGTCCACCCAGCGCTGCCATCTTAGTTCCTGAATAAAACCTCAATGTTTCTCAACAGGGTGCAGAATTTCTTCCCCTAAACAATCTTCGCTAGCACTGCCTCTTTTTTCAGGGGAAAATCTTAAAAAAAAAAAAAAAAAAAATCCCAGCCACCCAAAAAAAAAAAACCTTTTATTCATTGAAAAAAAAAATTGGTTCCCAAAAAAAAAAAAAAGAACAAAATAAAAAAAAAAATTGNTTCGCTCTCTAACTTTGCTAGCAGAAAATTTAAAGGGAGATAGTTTTTAATAAATGAAGGCCAGTTAGCAGTTAGAAATCTTTGTAATGTTACTGATTTCTTGGGAGCTTTTTTCCTCCCACCAGCCTTCAAAGCTGTTTCTTGACTTTAGGAGATCATTATAAGTTAATACTTGACTACCAAAAGTCCCGCTCCACCTTAAAAATTGTACTGAATCTGTCAAACATCAATTTTGAATCAATGCCAATTCAGTATAAATAAAGTGTGATATGGACACTCCAGCAAAGGATAGCCTGCAAATCAAAAGAACTGTTATCGCACATGGAACGTGATAAATTTTCTCCAATAATTCCAATTTTGATCACCTTTTCCAGAGAAGAACTTTAGTGACTCAAATAGGAATAAGATATGAAGCAATCGTTGTTTCCGGCTGTTAAAGATGCTTGATATAAATGAAGGCTGAGCCGAACCCTTTCTAAAAAAGACCTAAACATTAACATGTTCGTAATTAGGATGAAAACTGAAGTAGTGGTCGTATCTGGTGAGTTTAAAAGAAAAAAAAAATAAAAAGATTATGCCAATTAAAAATGAAAGGTCTAAGAATAAACAGTAAATTCACGTAGAGTTATCCAATTCACAGCGTAGTAGGCATTATGTCAAATAAAACCACCGAGTGAACCGAATTATTAATGAAGAGAAGAGATAGCCAGACATGTTTACATAGGCAGACAGGGCTGGAGGATATATCGACAACGCGGGGAGGTGTGTTGTAATAAACTTGAAGGGGGACAGACTTGTTGGGCCAAGTGTCCCTTCCCCGTCCAGGAATTCCTCATGTCCTCATTACCCTTTCACCTCTGGACAGCTGCAATATTAAAATCTGGCTCACGTCTTACGGAAATTGAGTTTAATGTCCTTAATTTAGTCCCCAGTCCACATATATCCATATCGCAAAACAATCACACAATTTGGCTCGACGGACAGCGTCTGCTCAGGAAAGAGGCCCATCCTGTAATGGCAGGGCTGTTGCAAGGCAAGTCGAAGACCTCTATGAAGTCTGTGTAATGCATGCGTGGTATGTTCACACTCGAGAGAAACCATCTCGTTTTCACTCCTTTGTTTTTCTGGTATCTTTTGCAATGTAGTATTTTAATTACCAAAGCAGTCAACACATTCCTATATCACAACAGCAGCCGAGTTGGGCAAGAGTGAATGTGACCTCTCAATTTTCTCTTTTTGCCTTCACCTCTAAATGGAGAGGAGCCTCAACAAGGACCAAGTCATGGGCCTGATTTGGCACGCCTCGCTCCTCTCTGAAGCACAGATGAGAGCTGCGGGGTTAGGTGCTGCATCCATAGATTACGTAGCAGAGAAAATATTAGTGGCATGTTTTGGTCCCGGGGATTGATATGCAACGGTCCGGATGCAAAAGTCAACTGCTAAATAATCTGGAGTCAGAAAGGGGCAGAGCAGTTGTGGCGGTGAACAAAAAATGTGGAGGGGATAAAAATCAATCATCAAAAAGGTTCTGTATTTTATGTTAGTAAATCATTTTAACTAATTGATTACATCATATCTCCAGCCAGGCTTCCGATTTGAAATCTTCAGGAATTGGTGGGCAGGGATGTAAAAGGCACTTGTTCTCTTCATCTGGAAACCATCTATATTGCACATTTTCCAACATTGTGGACTTTTTCTCTCTGTATCTTTAAGAATATTTTTTATGCCTTTGCGATGATTTTCTTCTGGTCCATTTACTTACCAACATAAGGAGCATAAAATATTATGTAGATACTTGAAGAGTATTAGTAGAAATGACAATGTGCTGGGTGCATTTTGGGGTGGCAAGAAGGGTGTAAGATGGAGGATAAGTCTGTCAGCTCAAGGCAGAAGAGACTGATTTGTAAATAACAAAATTGTAGGATTTATTCTTTTTGATGCACTGCACTTTTAATAAAAGAAAATCCCCGGGAAACCTCTGTAAATGGCATGAAACGTATAATTAGACTTAGCTTTTCTCACTCTCTGCCTATTTAAGTGCTCAGTAACTTCAGCGGTGATTCGGTAACAACTGATTTTATAGAAACATCTGACAATGAGAACAAATATTTGCAGCGTTTTCAGTCTCTGCTCTGTATTTCTCCCTGCTCACCACGAGGCACGAGGGAGAGCTTGCCTGCCTTGTGTGTAGATCAGCACCGTTTTCTCCACTCCTCCCACCTCTAACCACCTCCACTTTCCAAGACTAAACATCAGATGTGGCTTTTCACACCTTAGAATAGAATCATAGAATAGTTTGGGTTGGAAGGGACCTTTAAAAATACCTGGAGGTATTTAAAAGACGTGTAGATGTAGCACTGAGGGACATGGCTTAGTGGTAACTTGGCAGTGTTAACGGTTGGGCCCAATGATCCTGAAGGTCTTTTCCAACCAAAACGTGTCTATGATTCTGTGATTAAAGGTCACCTAGTCCAACCCCCCTGCAATGAACAGGGACATCTTCAACTAGATTAGGTTGCTCAGAGCCCCGTCCAACCTGACCTTGATTCATATCCTTTATTCTTACCTCTGAAATGTTGCCCCCCCGAATTCCAGACACAGACCTCACTGATAGCTCCTATCCTCCCAAAAATGAGTGCGACCACCAGGCAGGCTTTGGCATAGGAAAAGACACCACCGTCAGGCATAGCTGGTGGGCAGGTGGTGGCACAGGAGCTAACCCAGGCACTCGCCTGCCCCAAGAGCAGATATCCAAGGCTGCAGTTGGGTTTGGGTTTTTTTTTGCTTGGGCTCCACCACTTCTGCCCTTTCCCTGCTTGCTAGGGAAAGAGGTCTTGCACGTAGAGAGCCACCCCAGTGATCGTTGGTATAGGTGAGCTATAAAGTCATCTGGCGTTGACTTCACTCCCATGAACCTCCCCACCAGCTCCCACAGCCATCAAAGCAACCTGCTTAGCAAACCCCGGGTCAACTCACCGATTTTGCTTTCACCCTTTGGGCAGCAATGTTCAGTTGAGTTTACACTCCTGCAAAGGCGAGTCTTAGGTAGGAAGATGCCATCAGGATGACTGCCACCAAATCCAACCTCACCACCCAGGACCAGTCACCCCAGCGCCAAGTGCAGTGGTTTTAATGTCCCATTCCTTGCCCCTGTTATCTTGATATCTTCTGGGGAACATGGTGGGCCTGTTCGCATCTCTGCTGGCTTCAGTGGCATCTGCTGCCCATGCCACATGCAAAATTAAAGGGCAAATAATGAATGTCATTCTCCTAATATGTGCAGCGTGCTGGATCCATGCAAATGTCTTAACTTGTGGGGACAAGGGTCAGTCAAATTATGGCACAGGAGACAAGGACCTGGAGTTGCAATTCTTGACTCCTGGGAGCAGACGACATCAATGCTCACAGCAACCCAACCCAGGCTGCCAAAATTATTTTGGAAACCATTTTGTCCCTTCCCTAGCCCAGAATTTGGGAAATCACACCCGTTCATAACCTCCTTGTGGTAGTCCCATTCATAGGTGGACCCACTGGGTGAACACCAAACAGCATTGCCATATTCTGCCTCGTGTACTTTTTTGCACCCATTTCCAGCCTGTCAGGACAAGAGAAAAGAATACAGTCAATATAGTCACTTCTGAAAGTTAAAAAAAAAAAAAAAAAGAAGATAAAAATAGCCATTTTTTAGAGGGTTTCAGGTTGAAGGTTGCTTGTCAGAATCCAAGAAGAGAGCAGCAGTTGTTCTGACACTGCGGTTTTCACATCCTTGTCAGAGATTCGAAGCAGGATAGCTGATGTGTGTTAAAAAAGGATGGTAAGGTTTAAAATAGTTTAGATGCTGCCTGGAGCAAGTTTTAAGCGATAGAGTAAGAAGCATTGGTAGGACTGTACATGCACCTAACGCCATCCACATGGGGAAATGACTTCCTCAAACGCCGGTACCTTCAATGCGACGCTGACCTGGAACACGGCAGAGCAAATGACCCAGAGAGGCGTCAGGAAATTTCCCAAGAAACGTTTTTAAAGTGTGATTTGGGGAGGGAGAGGGAACCTGGAGAAAACTTTCATGGCAAGGAAAAAAATAAAAAAAGCTCTCTCCTGTTTTTGACAGCTCTAATAACCCAGAGTCTAAGATTTGGGCTTGGCAAGGGGCCAGTTGGCCAAGGCTCCATCCACAGACGAGCTGGAGATGATGCTGATAGTGGGAGGGAAGCAAACAGAAGAACTGGCAAGTCCGATGCCACCCCTGACGAAGGGGACGGTTGCCAGTTTGTGGTTAAATCTGCAGTTTAGGTGTGCGGTGGTCGCCGGGACGTGTGTCTGCTTCTCCTGGTATCTGTTCTAGTCAGCAGCCACTCACAGAACGGCAGAAATTTTCCAGATATTGGGCAATTCTGTAAGCATGGAGTTTCTTTGCAAACTATGCTGCAATATCTGATTCTTTCAAATCATTTGGGCTTTTCTAAATCTCTTTGTCACCTTTGTGTTTCTGTAGGTTTGAAACTATACAGATAATCTCCTGAAGTCGTGGAGGGAAGAAAATGTTTATCACAGGAGTGATAAGAATTTGTTGGGGCCATCCATCGACTCTAAAGTTTTTGTGTGGCCATAAAAATGTCAGCTTTGCACCCAGATTCCCTGCCGGTACCTTCACCTCTGTTGGCTTAATTGGTAGTCAGGTGGGAAAATAATGAGATACTAAGAAAGCCAGGGAAAGGTGATTTGATCTAGTCCCAAACAGGTAGAACAAGGGCTACTCTGTAATTATATCATTTATATTCATGTTTCAGCCTGGTTAAAACAAAACAAAACCCCCCAAAAAATCTCCATTTTCCAGGTTAATAGCTCCACCACAAAGTTGTCCATCGGCCTCACGAAGGCACAACAACATCTGAGGGGCTTCGAGCGATGTTCTCAGGGCTGGATGCCATCACCCCGGCACCGCCGCCGCTCCTGCTGCCCATGGCGAGGGCTGACCCCAACCCCAAAAGGCATCTCTCCCTCTGCAAAGAAGAGTGGGCGCATCTCGGGGCTGTTTGCTTTCTCTCCTACTTTCTGAACCGACAAGCGGAGGTTTGAGCCCAGATCCCACCTCGTCCCTTCGCAGAGAGCTCACCGCCGTTGCCACCACCCTGATGGCCAAAGCCACGGCAGGTCGGGGCCGCGGGCTCGGAGCTCAGCCCTCCGTGCTGCAAGCGTTGCTCAAGTTTACCGCTCGTGCTATTACACATTCAACCCCCCCCCC
>VUYV01000047.1:2606119-2623959 GCA_008711295.1 Anarhynchus alexandrinus
CCCACCCCCCCACCCCCCCTCCCTCCTCTGGGCCGTTATTTTCTTTGACTAAAACCTGTTTACTCGCCTCTTTGTTTTTTGACGTTAAACGAGTTTCCATCTCCTATTCCTGCGGATCTCTAAGAAATAGATAAACCATTATATTTCCCCCTTCCCACCCCCCCTCGTATTTTAAAGCAGCGATCCTGACAGCAGTACTATTATTGCACTTTATGTTTTAGTGGATGTTTGCTGTTGCTAGTTACAGCAACACTTATCATAAGACAGCAAGAAAAGAGTAGTCCCTGGTAATTAAAGTAATGAAATATTCATTTACTCTACCTTTTCAGTAGTCTCACAAATTAGGCTGCTACATTTAATGCCTGCACTGCCTCTGTTTTTATTATAATGGCAGCTTTCGCATCTGCAATTAGGACTAATTCTGACAGTTACAATTTCTGAGGGATGGTAAACAGTGAACGAGATGTGCAGCAGTGGTATTACACGTGAAAAGCCCTTGTCTCTTTAACCTTGTTGTTTTTTTTTCTCGCAGAGGTTACCTTTTCCCGATGGTGCAAAATCGACTTGACATAACTGTTCATCAGTTTCAGGGTTTTCCCTGGAGGTATTTGCATCAAATCAGCCCAGTCAAGCTTCAAGTTGAAATTGGCAGGCCAGAAACTGACAGGGTAGGGACTGGGAAAGAGACAGCTAAAGTGCAGGCAGCGAGCTGACAGCAGTGGTGGGCAGGCAGGGGGAGAGGGCTCAACACCCGGGGCTACCTCTCCCCTCACCCCTCTCCCCCCTCCGGACCCCCCCAGGTCAGCCCAGCATCCTCCCCAGGTCATCCCCATCTCGTAAGGGTCGAGCGTTGGGAGCCCACCTCGGTACCCGGAGGAAGGCGATTTGGGGGTGGGGTGTAAAAAAAAAATAAAATATATATAAAAGAGGGGGAAAAAGGTGTTGTAAAACAAAGAGAGAAGTTGGCGTCGCTAACAAGCTGCTTTTACTGCGTGGTTTGTTTTTTTTTTTGCGGAGGAGCGTCGCGTTTCGGCACTACGACTGTTAAGAGAAGTGCCAGAGAAGGTTGTTAATACCAACGAAAACATATTTTGATCAGCTCAAAAAAAACCCCGAAAACCAAACCCCAAACCCCTCAACCAACCCAGAGAGATGTTCATCTGCAAAGATAATTACATTAGAACCAAAACAAACATTTCCTTGAATATGTTTTTTCATTTATTCTCTGTCACGGGATGGAGGAGGGGGGAGACGGACTCTGAGAAGGATGACGTGAAAATTAATTTTTAAGAGATTATTGGCCAAATCGGGATGGTTCCCTGTGACGCTCCCCCGCCCCGCCAGGATTTTACTTCTTTGGAAAACAACCCCGAATCTCACGTAGCGTGGAAAGGAGCAGCACTGCAAGGGACAGGCACCACTGTCAGGCCCGTTCCTCCCTTAAAGGTGAAAAAGAGCAAAACCGTGTTGCTTTCCCGGGGAAAAGAGCTGTGTGTATATATATATATGTATATATTTTTTCCCCCTAAATATATACGTGTAGTCTTTACCAGATGATTTAAAATCCCTCTTGCTTTCCCTACCAGACTTGTGCTAAAGTAAGCCTTGCTTTCAAACAGTTTTTCAGCTGTGTGTGTGTGACAGGCATTGGCTGATCTGCTGATGCCCATTCGACAGGCACTGTTGAGCTAAAGTGGTGTGACGGCACAGTTTTGTTAAGCTGTGAACAAAGGGCTGGAGATGCCTCGCTGGCATCATCCATGTGCATATTGGCCTTGTCACAGTTTTGCTTGATTTAATGCTCTGTTTATTCCTAGATATTAGAACTTAAATTCCAAACAATATGTTTTCATATACGGCGCGCAAACTTTCTTTTCAAAGCTTTTGCTCCCAAGAACTACAGATCCGTTTGCCTGGCCAATATCCGTGCAGCAAACATTTAAAACGTAGCTCCCAGAAAAAAGAGGTGGCCAGTAGCCTCTTGACTGTTATCCAGTTAAAAAAATGGGATTTCAGTTTTTTTGGCCTTTTTTTTTTAAAAAAAAGTCTTAGAAGGGTAAAAGATTTATTTCTTCTTTGATCATTTGTTGAGAGTTGTTATTTATTTCAACAGTGGATTTTCTTATAAGCTCCTCAGGAGAGGTTACCCCGTGTGCAGGATGGACTTTTCAAGTGCCATATCACGCCGGCGGTGTTGCTGTGATAAAAGCAGCGCGTCGCAAATACCTGTAAGCAGAGTCGGAGGACTGTTGGCAGGCAGAAATAAAGCAAGCTGGGTTACGGCAGGTCAGTGGAAGGGAGCGGGAAAGTGGATTAAGATTTAAAATATATATCTCTGCGCGTTCATTAGGTGGCCACAACTTTGCATCTCAGCGGTCCGTCGAGAGAAAACGTGAGCATATGGAGCTATATTTAGATTCTGATTCTTTTCTTTTAGAGGTGCTGTAGGCTTTATCTGTAGAAAGTTGTGGGGTTTTTTTTGGGGGGGGGTTCTTCTGCCCTTCTTCGTCGCCCTTTTAAACTCTCTTCAGGTTTGCTGGGAGTGTTTGCTAAGAGATTAGTTCGCCAGCTTCCATGGCGGAGGTAGCCCTGGGAAGCAGCTCGTCGCCGGGAGGAATGCTCGGTAGGTCAGGGCGTGAAGATATAAGGAGCTGCCCAACTGAGGCTGGGGAATCAGGTATTTTCCCTCTTTGTTTCCTATCGGAGACAAAGTGCTTATGGAAAGGTTCGTGGTGAGACATCAAACCCCAGCAGGAGCGCAGATGTTCCCGCTTTTGCAGGCTTCCCAATGAACGTTTCAGCTTCAACAAGTTTATGAAATGAAAGATTTATTTATTTTTTCCTCAGTAGATGCGGCGTCTTGGTTTGATTGTGTAGAGATTGTATCGCTCCAGCCACTCGGGGTTATTTGGTCCAAGGCGCGGTGCTTTACTTGAGGGCTATAAGTAGGGATGGGAGAGAAGGAAGGAGGGGGAGGAGGGAGCGTGCGGCAAAATGAAAGTATTCCTTCTCCAAACAGTGCAGTCTAGAGCCTAAATCTGAAATTGAATCTGCTGGGCGAAACCTGCGCGATTTTTCTACCTGCCCTTAGTCTGCTTCCTTTCAACGATGACAGTTTTACTAACCGAAATGAATGGGTTTGCTTTCTCCGGTACCTTTTCTCAGTGTGCGTTTACATCAAGTACTTCAAACAGAGAGCTGGGTGATATATGTAGGGGGACAGCTTGCACGGAATAAGCTTTAATGGTTAATTTTTGTATAGCTTTATAAATGAAAGGGACTTAAACCTACTAGCAGTATAGATCACAAGACCTTATGTGGTCTATTCTTCTCTAGATGCACAAGAGATTTACGTGCCTAAGTCCCATAAGAGTTAATGGGAGTTACGCATGTAAATCTCTTCCACTGTGAGATAATAGACCCTTTTATGTATGGATAGCTGGATTCTTACAAAAATCACCTACTGAACAGTAGACTTTATGTCCTTCCCTCTTGACAAATATTTATAAAGCGAGCAGGCCAGCAGATGAGACCAGGAACCCCCCAAGATGTCTCCAAACCGCAGTTGACCCCCCGTGCCCCCACAGTGGGTGGCGACACGGGATCCGGCCCCGGGTCTGCCTCGTCCCTTCGGTTCGGTGTCCCGGTTTTGGTCCGCCGCGGGTGACATCGCAGGTCTGGTGGCGACGGGGTTGGCGCACGGGCTGACGCGGTGTCTCACCTCTTGGCAAGTCCTAGTTGGTGGAGACCTCTTGCTCCATGGGTTGCAGAGGAGATTGGGAGGGGGAGAGCTCCCACCTTTCTTCTGGGGGGCTGTGGGCAGCGCAGGTAACTTCTGGGGTGCACTTCTCCCCTTGTCCCTGCCCCCCATCCCACCTCTACTGGGAGATTTATAGCCCTGGGGGTGGGAGACCCCCAGCAGGACCATCCCGGGCCGCTGGCAGAGCACAGTGGTGGTGGCACCACCTCCCACAGCCCAGGTGCTGCTGGTGCCGCACATCTGCTCCCTTCCCGCTCCGGCGCCACCTCCCTCCCTGGGAAAGCAAAGAGGCTTTGCGTCCGATGGGAACGGTCTCCGCGGGGAGATATATATATATCTCTATATAACTTGGACGATCTGTATCTGCCAGCCGTGAGTCAGATCGAGATCTTGTCCCCCTGTAACGTGTCGCCGGAGATAGCCGGTGCCACGGCACACGCGTGTCAGTAACCGTCCCCCGGGTTTTGTGAACCGCGGCTCTTTTTTGCCGTCATCGTTTCTTCCCATCGCTCGCCTGCTCCTTCCCGATAGCCATCTGAGGGAGTTGGGCAAGCGGCAGACTTGCCAGCCCTCAGCTCCCAGGCCTGGCAGAGCACAACCCCCTCCCCTCCAAAAAAAACCAACCCAAACCCAACCCCAAAACTTACGCCGTGAGACTATCAGCTTAAATCCCAAGGTTTCTACCGGCGGCGGGATGGGAAAAGCCCATTGTTTGTTGATTATCGTATCATCAGCCCCGGCTGGTACTCGGATGCTCAAGGAAAACACACTTCGGTTACAGTTGATTTTCAGATTCCAAAATGGTGCTGCAAAGTCTGTGCATGCCTAATTATATTTTATGCTAGGCTGTGCAATACAAAATGTATGCTGCAGCAATCAGTGAGTTAACAGTATCAATCAATTTGTAAACAGATGAAGTCACTCATTCCCAAACTGGTTTTCCAAAAACAATTACTAAATTACAATAGAAAAAAATTGTACAGTTACTGTATTTGTGTGCTGTGTTACAATCAACATACCAGGGAAACAAAACAATTTAATGCAGAAAAATCATCATTCATCTACATTATAATTGCTTCTTTTTCACATCTACAGGGCGGTTAATTAAAATTGTGATTAAATGCGGTCGCGCTGCCTAAGATGTCTTGCCCAAAACAGGTGGTACAGAATTTAAAAGTAAAAAAAATGTAATTAGCATTGGAAATTGAGAAATTGCCTGTAAGAATCAGTGTTAATTTCAGTCAGTGATGAGGTAATTTATAAATGAATGCAGTGGAGGCTGTGCAAATGCACAATTGCCTTCCTGCCTATTCTTAGCATTCTCAGCATGCAGGTGAAAATGTTTTCAAAATATTGAGGTAATTTGAAAATCAATCCGTGCATTCCGTATCTTTTTTTTTTTTTTTTCCCCCTCCCCGGTCGCAGCAAACGCTGAGCAAACGCCGCCAGAGATGGCACAGTGCATCAGTTTTGCACTTTTTTGGGGGGGGGGGGGGGGGGAGCGTTATTACGTCTGTCGTGGCATCAGCCAGAGTTTAACTAAACAAAATGTTGGGCTGAGATGCTTTACAAAGGCCAAAAATGTCGACTGAAGTCGACGGTAATCCCGACCGTCTTCAGCTACGGTGCGCGTTTAAACGATGCGGTATCAAAAAAAAGTAACAGCAACCTGCAGCGAGTTGAGATAGTGCAGCGCAGACACCGGGAAAGGAAAGAGATGCTACTATGGCACGGAAATCATCGTGATTGCTCGTTTAAAATTAGTACAGAGCACTCGGAGAGCCTCGGTAGTACCGGTGCTTTCTGTAAAAACTCTCTTTTTAAACGTGCATTTCAAATTTCAACCAGCAACCATAAAAGAATTGTTAACTAGGTTATGCATACAGAGATCTCCCCTCAGATGAACTTTGTTTATCGGGATTTTCGGTGCTTTCTCTAAACTTTCAGCGAGCAAATGAGAAATGCTAATTCCGAACAACAAAAAAAAAAAATAAAACAAAATACGACCTGCAGAAACAAAAAGCTGGAGGCAAACCTGACAACAAACAGATATTAAAGATTTAAAATCTTCTTGACAGTCACAAAAAAAAAAAAAATAGAAAAAAAATCCAAGGCACACATTGCTGGAACTGACATTTCCATGATTTGAACAGTCCTCGTCCCCATCTTCGACTCCACAGAGAGCTCCGGCTTAGTTATCCTCGTGCATATTTAAAAATAACTCGGGCTTTCGGTACCGCCGACCGCTGGGCCGGAATATGTGAGAGCAGTGGGAATTTTTGAACAGGGGCGTACAGGTGTGGGTATCAGGTTGCTGGAAAACACGGGCGCGATGGCTTTTGAACATCACGCGCTTTAATTAAAGCAAGCTGGTCTTCCTGCAGAAAGGCTGATTTAGCCATGTAATTTAACTATTGAAACCCTTTCTATTAATTTTTCCCTGACATATAATAATGAACTTTTCTTCCGGCTGACACTTGGTCGGTTGATTTTTTTTTTTTGTGTGCGTGTGTGGGGTTGGTTGGGTTGGTTTTTTTTTTTTTGGCCTTTTGATAAGCCCTGTGCACTTTAGAGGCGATTTCGATGCTGTTTAATTTGCTCCTACAAAAACCCCTGCCAAGGGATTAGGCCCAGGAAGGGGCAAGGGCAAGGCCACGCCGTGCCGCTCCGCGCTGGACCGGAGGATGCGGGTGGGTACGGTGGTGGGATGCTATCCCGGCCCCGGGGCTCTGCTGGTACAGAGCTGGGGAAGGTGAGTGCAGCATCAAGTGCTACGTCTGCTCTACCGGCAAGTCAATTAACCTCGCCGTGCTCGTTTTCCCTGTCTGTGAGACGGGGAAATACTGCCGAACTCATTCACAGGGCTTTCGCGGAGCTTAATGTCTCTAAAGCGCTCTGCCATTGCCTGGGACTGCAGAAGAGCAAGAAGCGTTCGTTGCTTCGTCAGAGGGCAAGGGGGTGCCAAGGAACCGGGCTGAGAAAATCATGAATGTATGTTTCTAATAATCAAATTCTGGGAGTTTATTATACAACGGATTATTCTAATTTAGAAGACAATATTGCTTTTAACTCTCCCCCCCCCCACCCTCCCCCCTCCTCCAGTTTTCTGCCACTGAATATAAAGAAGCTAAGGGTAATCACTGAAGCAATGATGATTATTGACTGAAAGGTATTTTAAAATGTGAGCTCCGTTATGCGGAGCTTGGCAAGCAGCTGCACCGATGCATCTGAACTCCTCCTTTCGGTGTCGGGGCTGTAAGAATATATCGAAATACGAGCGAGGCGGCATAGGTGCGAATCCCAACCCGGCCGCAGTCGATGGGGGCACGCGGGTGGCTTCAGTGGGACACGGACCACGAAAGTCAGGTTTGATGCCTGTGGCTGGTTTTCGCAGAGAGCTGTAGGATCAAACTCCTTTGGAAATTCAGCCTCATCAAACCGAGCCTAAGTTTGGGCTTTTCCTTTTCCCACGTGAACTCAAAGGAAGCAGGAGATCAGGTCCTGCTCTGCTGCCACACGTCCGTCCTCTCCCCCAGTTACATCTTCGGAGCTTCCTGGGCCCGTTCCCATGAGGAAAGACCCAATGCCATGGGGGACGTGAGCAGGATTTGGCCCCGAACAGGCAGCGCTTACTACTTCATAAACTGAGCCATGGCCATGGTGGTGGTGGGGAAGTGCAGTGAAGGAAAAGTAGCTTGGCGGATTCCTAAAATAGAAAGTAAACATAAATATTTCTACTTTGCATGTCAGATTTCAATCACCTCTCAGAACAACTGAGCTTCTTGATTTAATTAATTATGTTTTTTTTTTTTGGGGGGGGGGAGGCGGGATGTGCATGTGTGTGTCTTCGGAAAGAGCCAAATGAAAATATCCTCTTTGTTTCCCCTTTGTAACTCCCGGAGCTCTCCTCGAGTTTTAACTCTTCCGCCACCCCAACACCCTCGCAGCCTTCGTTTTTCTACGCTCTCCTTATCGCCGCCGTCCCATGGCAAGCCCCGGAGCCTGGAACATTTTGTAACGACTATGTGACAAATTGTCGGGCTTTTATTCGCGTCGGACATCTTTTGCCAGGATTGCTTGTTGTTTTTTCTGTTTGGCTGTGTCATGGGACCAAAGGTGGCTGCTTTTGTGCAGCATGTCAAATCTGGTTAACATGCAGCCATTTATCTTTAAAACCCCACTCCTGCACAATGGCAGGGGTGGATTGGGCCACTCGTATGGGCTCCAAGCATCAAACATATATATTTTTTTTCGGTGCCATCCTCTCTATACGTGTGGGTGCACTTCGGGCTGCGGCACGGCGGTGAACAGGTCATGCAGCAGACAAGATGTTTCATAATTTTGGGAACCTTTTAGAGACAAATTGTACAGTGCAAGCGTAGTGTAACTGAACTGCTGGTTGCCCAGTGAAGTGTAGAAAATCAGATACAGCACAGCCTGAAAGAATGAAGCGAGGATTCATATCTATGTACATACATGGTACTTTATAAAGAATTCATACACAGAGAAAAACACATTTCTGCCCTTTTTCTCTGCTTATATTCGAGGATTGTGCGTGGTGCGTGTGTGGATAAATGTGTTTATGTGCGTGGTGTATATTCATACAAATAATATGCCACGGGATATGGGAATAGTTATATGTGTGATGCATTTATATGCATAAGTGGTAGGTTTGCAGGTTAATGCCTGCTTGACTCTGTGTGTGTGCGCGTGTAAAGGATGGAAAGGTGCTCAGCACGATGAAAAGACGAATTATCCTAGGAATAATATTAAAAAGCCCCAAACTTCCACATCAAAGTTTGCAGCTTTGGCTGTTTTTCCTATATTTAAGCCACACAGTGACGTTTCTAATGAAAACAATTTCCTTACAGATACAGCGATAATTATCAAATAAAGAAGCTGGTAAAGAAATGGGAAAGTTTGATCCAACAGCCAAACGAGGGCTGGCTGCGAAATCTTGGTGCCTTTTTGCAGTGGAAGCATTCGAGAGAGCGGGACTCAATGTTTTTTTAATGATTTGCTGTGTTGTGTAATAATTATACATATAGTGCAGTGAGGTTACTTGGAGGAACACCGCTCTATGTATGTTTTTTTTCTTTTTTTTTTTTTGAGTAAAGGGCCCAGGAGATTGCCTTTCACTTTGAAAACAATCCCTAATATCAGGAAAATGCTCTGTTTGTTTATGCGTACATAATGCAAGTTTGTCCGCCTGGGAACTGCAGCAAATGGGAGAAGTATGCATGGATTTCACAGGTAACAGGATTACGTGGGCACATAATTGATCCATTTGGAGAAAAAAATGACAGTGCTCTAAAGATGCCTAGGCTTTGGAGATGGAGTTTATGAAACAGGCATTTGTAAATTCAAAGGAATCAATATGTCAATTTTATTACATCTCAGGACCAGCTGGGCATTAAAGGAACAGTAGCCTTTTTAAAATTGCAGCTGCGTAGTCTTGCATTGTGTACCTTCCTTAAAAGGCTTTGAATTTTAGAAAATGTACTTTTAGCAGCACTTTGCACCTTTTCAGTGACCGGTTTGCATGGACAAAAGAAGACACAAAACCTTACATTGTGTCAGTTTTCCTCTTAAGCCGCGGTTGGTAAAAAACTGCCGGGCTTCAATTATACCGTGCAAAAATCTTACTAATAACTGTATACATGGAAGGAGACTCACGCCTGGTCGTATCCCAAATGTTGAAAAAAAATATTTGAGATTCTGAACCGGGGACTCAACACATGTTGCAGAGATAGCATCATAACGTGAGATACCTGAAAGGGTGCATTAAAGACCACAAGTGAAATGTGGTCTGAATCATTATAGAACAGTGTCTTCTCTTTCCTTCTCACTGGAATTTAAACCCCAAGATGATTAAATTTAGTGCAAAGCTTAGTTTTTTCCCAAGGAACAGCAGTTTTCAGCTGTCCAGATTTTGAAATGCAACTTTTCATACACCTTTGCGATGTTCAGCATGATGTTGAATTGAATTTGGGTTGCAGTGGCAGTCGCTGCCTGTAGGCTCTCAAGGCCACCCCAAACAGACTCTAGATCCCAAAGATGCGTTCTCAAGGAATTAATAACGGCCACTGAATTTTTTCCTTTGGAGGGAAGGAGGTTAGCCAAGGAGCAATTGGGGCTTTCCAGAATATGTTGTACACTCCTCTACCTGAAAGGCATTTGGTTGAGGGACTGCGTTAGTAAAAGCCATACTTGTCTCCAGCCTTCAGTAGATATCCCGTTGTCTTCTCTCCTCTGCTTGCTGGTGATGTTGCTGTGGACCTGATGGCTACAGCCTACTCTGCAACTCCAAATTTATAATTAACATTGCCAAAGTTTGGGCAATGTTTGGGTTTGGGGTACCTAACCATGGACAACTCTAGAGGTTCAACATATTTGAAAACACACTTAAAAATAGTCAAATTTTTGAGTCCAAAGAAGGAGGCACCTAGGATCAATGGCCACTGCTCCTTGAGACTCCTCCGCCTTCTCAGCTCCCCCAGCTTTATCATGATCCTCTCTGATCTTCTATAATGTTCCTCTATCTCCTTTTGCACAGTTTCTTTTTCTTTGAGCTCGTGCTTTTCAGGCCAGCCTGGCTACAGACAAGGTCTCTGTATGGTGCCCCAACCTGCCCAGTAATTCTATTTTTTCTTGCCTGAGGACCTCTCCTTTCCATAAGGTACAGTTACAGTGTTTCTCCAATGGTCTGCTAACATTTAACCATGCAAATATGCCTTGGATGATGTGGGATCACACTGTAAAAGAGCTTATTATATTAGCGAGCAGTGTATAAAACAGGTTCTCTCTTTATATATATATGTTTATTCTACTATAGCTCTATCTCCACTAAACACAGTTATGAAGTGAATACAAAAGAATAAAATGTCCAGTTTTCCCTGAAAGAGTATGGAAGAGCTGATAGAAACAGTACAAGCTAGTTAAGTAGTGGTCATAGACTTAGCATGAATTAAAACTTTGTTATGCAATGAAGTACTTTCAAAGCATTTTTTTAAAATACTCATGCGCTAAGGAAGACATGGAAAAAGAGGTTCAGATTGTTTTCATAGAAATTTGTGGCATCGTAGGAAATAAAGATGACCTTCTTCCAAGCAGTGATGCTCAGAAGTGATGCAAATATGCATAAATGAAGTCGAGAGAAACTATATAAATTCAATAGATTAAAGCTTACCAAACTTTGTAGGTAAGACTTCCTTTCAGTGTAGCTTTGCCTGCGTGCTTAGGTGTGAAAGGTATGATGTAGACACCGTGTTCGTCTCAGCATCCTCCACTGGAGATGAGATGCCGAGACAAGCCTTAGCTCTAACTAGTCTGAATGAACATTTCCCAAGCCGCACAGCAATCTCCACTCAAAAGATGTCATCCCTTTCCGCACTTGCTAGAGGAGGGTAAACGGAGTTAAGAAGAGTTGACTTGGCCGAGGCCTCCCAGCAAGTTAGCTGGAACTGAAAACTGGCTGGAACTAGAACCTAGAACTAATAAAACCAGAGGTCATATTCTGATCCTGGTTACCTCTGCGCAGTCCCAGAGCCACTCTGTGGGCAGCCTTTCTATTTTGTCAGTTCTTTCAATCTAATTCTGGAAGTAAAACAACTCTTCCCCATGATAAGGTGGAAAAATGGCGAAACGAAACCCTGTCATTGACCTGATTGATGGTTCTTCCACTGAGATCATAACAGCTTCTTCAGAGACTTTTACAATCTCTGTAGAAGTGCAGGAGGCACTGCCAATATCCGCAGATCATTGGCATGATAGACCGTAACGGCTTCTTCAGAGCCGTTCCGGTCTATCGTGTCAATGCGTACTTAGGGAGTCCTCAATGCATGGATCATTGACACGGTACTACATAACGGCTCCTTAGAAGCCATTACTGGGTATCAAGTCAATGCATACTTAGGGAGCCCTTAATGCACGGACCCACGCAAGTTGACTTGCTCTGAATACTAACAATCCTGTGGAAGAGTAGTTACTGCGTATGGCATTGAGGGAGATTATTAATCCCGCCTTTACGGGAGAGGTACGGCCGCTCCCCAGTCGGAGCGCTGCCCGTGAGAGTCTGAAATCCGTGAACTTTCCCTGCTCCGCTAACATCGTTTTATTTCATAAAATATTTAATAATAATAAAAACAAAACAACAACCAACCAAACCAAACCATCACATTCTCAATTTGAGATGGGAAAGCCAAGAGGCAGCCCAGGACGAAACGTTTAGAGGTGGAATATAAAGCTTTGAGAATAAGTGGTTGCAACGCAAACGTTGGCCAACCCTTACATGTGGAGCGATAGTCCGGTGTGGTTTACCCCTCTCAACTGCTTCGCTGTAGTTATCGACAATCCCTGCAAGATGCTTAGCATCAAGCTGGAGGTAACGACCCTCTCGAAGGAGAACTGCTTTGTTAAATATCCCATCATCTGGCGAGGAGTTCGCCTGGATTTGTTGACCTGGTCCCTGGGGAACGTCAGCCCAGACTTCCCAAATAGTCGCCGCGCCTCCGCTTGGACCTGCAAAGGCGCAGCCCCTCCGTTTGGCTTCCCCCAGACAAGATATCCCCGTACCGAGTTAAAAATGCTTCTAGTTTGCTGTTGTTGATATTTTTCTTTTGTGTTCTGCTTACTGACTGACATCTGCTATCATGCTAAGCAGGTGTTCCTGTGTAAACGAACGTGCCCTGTTTGTGTTTCGCCATCCTCGCTACTGCGCACCCAAATGAGCAGCATGATTAAGAATCCTGTAAATTTTTGAAAGGAAACGGATGGCTGCCCTACTAGAACATAATTACACCGTTCCAACATCCGCAGCTCACTGCTGCAGCCGAGTTGGAGAACAGCAGAAATTAATAATATATAATAGCATCATTCTCGTAATTTATAAATGAAATAAAGTAGAGAGGAGATTCTGCTGATATGCATTTTCTTCTTAATTCTAAAAGACAAAGTATAGATTAGAATTTTACTGGGGTGAAACCTGGCCAGCAATATCACACTAGTTGCAAGTGCGGGGCCTGATTCATGAGAGGGGTTTTGCTTAGGGAAAAGAGCTAATATCTTTTATTGGACTAGGGGAAAAAAAATGAGTATACAAAGCCCTCTAAAGGCAGCCCCTGATGAAGGGAGGCGAGGAAACCTCCACAGATCATGTACCTCGTTTTTAGCTTAATTCATTCGTAGGTATTGCAGGAAGACTTTGCTGCATGCTGCAATTTTTTTTCCCTGCCTGAAATAATACACTATCACAGGTCTTTCCCTTAGAGAGGAGAGAGGACTAATCAGTTAAAGATGTTGTCTAATCTCCTGTTTTTGTTGAAAAACAGCAGTGTTTTCAAAAACAATATTTTGAGCTCCAGAGATGTGCCAAAAAGGAGCTGTACAGCAAACCACCGCTCAAGTCAAGCCTTGGAGTTGGTGCTCCAATTGCGCCTCTCAACAAACATGATACAACTTTCTGAAGACAAAGATGGGTTTTTTTTTTGTAAAGACTAAGTGGTATGACTTTTAGGTTGTTTTTTTTTGCCTCGTATATGAACAGTCAAGTTAGTTAAATGCTTTTTTTTTTCTTCTGGATCTACCCAATACACTCGCCTGGGTGATGGCCCAGCTGATTTATGCCTTTACTGGGATAAACTCAAATGGGAGAGTTACCAAAAAAACACAATAGTGTTTACTTACAGGTTAATTAGGGACATTTTTATAAGTTTTGACACTGTGAAACTCTGAAGAATGATAACTGCTTTGAGGGAAAAGGTCAGCACGGATTCCCCAAGTTTAACCCAGTGAACACGAGCGTACACGGTGAGCCCGGAGAACTGCTTCGCTTTGAAACTAATGGATACGTTTGAGTCTCGTTCTTCTAAAGGGCCCCCTTAATAATTTGTTTCTGAGAAAATATGTGCATAAACAGATTTATTTCATTAACAGGTATTTATTTAAGTGGGCTGCACTGTATTTAAATCTCTGAATAGTTTCCATTACTTCCTCAGCTCACTTACTTCAAGTTGACTAATTTTAATAAGGCTAAGGTGCCTAGGGTCTTATTGAGTGTTCAGTTTGATCAATATGGCTAAATTAAAATAGTGCAAAATATAAGCAAATGTACTCTAACAACTCAGTGAAAAATGTGGAGTGCACCAAACATTGATTAGTGTTCCACAGACATTAATTTGTTGCTTTAAGTACACTAATACTGCTCAGAAACTGCATCTACCTCCAGCACACCACGGTCTGTGGTACGCGTGGACCATATTCTGCCCAGCTGACCCTTGCGCAACCCATTGGCTTTGGCGGCATCGCCCCCCTCCAAAGACATAATTTGGCTCTGCATCACGCAGAACCAGGTCTGCACACCCTGCGGTCTCACAGGCAGCCCTCCTTGGTCCGGATTTGGCCCGTTCCAGGAGGAGCAGCGTTCCCGTACCACTGGCAGAGCCAGCCTGCATCACACCTAAGGGAAGCCGAAGGAGGACAGTTACGATTATTTGCACGAGTGGAGACTATTTATATAATCATATTCATTATGAATTTGGGGCTATACATCAATTCTATACGTGTATTTTTAAGACAGGCACAGACTCTTAGGGAAGCGGTTATACGTACAAGAAGATACTTGGGTTTGCCCTCCTGTAACACCACAATATTATTGTCATAAAAGATTAATGTCAACCCCCACCTGGTATTAAATTGCTTTCGGTAGCCCTTGCGTTCATGTCTGTCTGCACAAGACAAAAACACTTTTAAAGTAACTACATGCATCTTCAACTCGAATCACTGCTATTACTGGGTTACATTTTATTTTTCGAGCGCCTTAGTTGTTCTGGTAGGAATTTTTTCCCATGGATGTGATGTTCTGAATAAGAATATGGCATCAGGAACTTAATTTTAGGGCAGCAAAAAAGCATACTTTGGAAAAGAGGGTCTTATCATAGTCTCGTTGATAGATGTTGCGCATGTTAATTATATGATCTTTTTTTCATACTCCAACGAAAAGCTGTATTTTCCACATACTAAAAATACTTTGCTTTTCTTTCTTTCTCTTTCCCTTCCTTTTCTTGGTTAGCAAAAGCATGAGATTACCATACTTCGACATCCAATGCTTGCACAGACAGTTTTTAATGGTTTCTAAAAATACGACGATAACTCCTTAGCAATCATACTTTTATGTCATTTTAAATGGTTTCTGATATCTTTCTTGGATCTTCAGTAGTTTTTCCCTCTACCTGTAGTGCGATCTTTCTGCTTATCTTTAATCTCCTTGGTAAGTGATATTTGCTGTAACAGTTCTTCCTTTCCTTGATACCATCTTTTCCTACATGGCCAAAAAATAATAATTTCGCATAAGCAGGAGCTCCTTTCGTCAAAGGTAAACCAGCAGTCTGTGTATAAGTAAGAAAGGAAGAAAAAAAGAGAGAAATAAACAGGAGGGATTAATGTCTTAAGAAAAAAGCGACTTGAAAGCACATGCAGTCACATTTAGGAGAAGTAAATTCTGTGAAGATGAAGTCAAATATGAAAAGCATTTCTCTAGTTTAAACTGACCAAATAGAGTTATAAACAGCAGAAACATTTGAAGTTCCCCCTTTTTAAATTAAAGCTGGAGCTTTAACTTCTTAACCTTCAACACGACGAGTAGAGCACACTGTGCAAAAACAATTTGTAAGTCTTCTTAACAAACATCTCAAGTGAGGAGGGCCAGCACAAGTTCAGAAGAATTGACTTTTCATCTGTAGCTATGCCAAAAAAAATGCTTAGGGTTTTTTTTTTTTTTTTCGTTGTTGTTGTTTAGCTCTGGTGTATGACAATCTTGATTTTTTCCAGCGTTTCACATGTTTAGAGTTTTTAATATCAAAGGTATTGCTCTCTGTAAACAAGTGTAAGTTTACCGAGGCAGCTTCGCTTACACTCTTCCCTTGTAATCAGATGTGAAAATTACACCCTCCCTTTTGGCTACATGATAATTACACATTTCAACATACAAAGGATTGTCTCTGTTTCAGTCGCTGGAATGAAACAGCGAAAGGCACTTGGGAAAATATATTATTATATTAAAGATCAGTGCCGTAGCTGTTTTTAGTAGAAGTGAAGTTTGTAATCACAACTATGATCAAGATACTTTGAGATTTACATATACGCTTATATATGTGTGTGCGAGAGAGAGAGCGCAGTTAAAAATAAAATGAAACTAAGGTACCTCAGCACGGAGGGTGAAGCTTAGCCCATGCGCCAAGGGCCAGCGAACAGCCTACTCCCTACTTAAATCTCACCAAAGCCCTGTTTTGTGGGTGAATTTTACCCCGAAAGCATTATTTATGGGAAGCTAACAAAGTTTCTCCAGCTCTGTCTTGTTTTTCTCCTTTTTCTTTCTCCTGGCTATTCCATTTTACTTACCTAGAAACTTAGCCTGAATTTCTCGTGCATCTATCGATTTCCTTGCAAATGCTGGGTGCAGGAAGAATTCAGAATTAAGCATTGCTCGGAAAGAGCTGTGGGAAAAAAATTACATATGCAGCAAAACATGTTAGAGTTGTGTTTTGACAGTTTCATGACCAAGCCAAAAAATATACATTTTTTTTTGTACCTGGCGCAGTTTCACAAAAATGTCCCTTCAGGGAATAGTCATTTTTTGTCAGAATCAACTGTTTATTTACTTAAAAATCGAAAAGTTTTGCCTTACATTCGAGGCAGAGTTGCTGGAGGTTAAAGTTCAACATCAGCTCGTTGCATTGCCTTCACGGTAAAAGCATGGTTTGTGTCACGAGAGAGGGATAAAAGCATTAGCGTGGACACAGGACAAAATAAAAATGCCATGCATTTTAAAACCAGAGCAGGCGAAGTTCATCAGGTCTCTCATTACCCATTTTCAGCCGTGTCCTGGCTTGCTCGCAAGCGAGGGGTGACCACCTTGGACCTGCCACGGCTGTGGTTGAATATGGCAGCCATGGTTTTGGCTGGAAGGAATGGGTTTATCCAGCCAAGTCAAAGCCTGGTAGGGTTTTGGTGGTGGCAATGGTGTTGAGACCCTTGTTATTGCCCATGGAGGTGTTCATGGCAGGCAGGGATTTGAGTGTCCTTCCCCATCTGTGCCAAAAGGGACGTGGGTGGCTTCCCAGAGCTGCACCCCATAGACGGCACACCATGGGAAGAAGTAACCCGAGGTTGACCTAGTCGTGTCGTACTCTTAGATTGCCACCTTTAGTATCTCTACATCAAAACATTTAGCTAAAATGCCCTGCAAAGGCGCAGGGCGTGAGGCTGGGGGAGTCCGGGAGCCCCCCGCATGGTCCCTCCTGCCTGCAGGTACCGGGGGTATTCCCCGCTTCGCTCATATTAATTCGGGACATATCCAGGCACGGGATGTAACCCCAGATCATAAGCAAATCCTGAGATCACACCAATATGAGAAGATTTAATGACTTTTAAGTGAAACGAATTGTACCAGTAAAGAAGAATTAGGTCTCCCACCCTGAAACTAAGTTTTTTTCCCAGGGTAAAACTTGGTCTTCTCAGCACAGAGGTGATTTTTTTATTCATTTTTACCTTTATCTGTATATATACACAAACGATTAATATTTTTTGCCTGTAATCAGTTTGTAAGATTGCAGGGTTAATGGAAATACAGTGTGTCGGGTGCTCTTTTGCATACATATTTACCTTGACCACAGCTCCAAACTGTTGGGACTGGCAGGCTGACATTTCACACTGGCTACCGGCCATGTTCAGTGAATAATCTTGAAACAAATTTTTCGCTAGGATTTTTAACATAACTATTTATTTGGGGAAGTGATTTGCATCAGGAGGGAAAAAAAAAAAACCTCAAATGTAAATACAGATTTCCCCAGGAGATTAAAAATAGTCCAAAACTAATAGCCTGATCTAATTCACATAATGATCACTGCGCAATATATTTAGTGGGCCTAATTCTGCCCTCGTGGGGTGTCTCTGAAGTCAGATATACCTGTCTGAAGTTGAGTTTACCCTTCATATCCCAGTTACACCAGGGGAGCAGCTTTTGTCTCTATGGTGAATAATATTTTGCAAATTAGACCTCTTTTTTTTTGGGGGGGGGGGGGGG
>VUYV01000047.1:2626023-2648827 GCA_008711295.1 Anarhynchus alexandrinus
CTCTCGTACGGCGGCGAGCCGTTGGGTTTGGAGGGCAGGAACAAACCGGGAGCAGATCCGTGGAGTTTCTCCCGTAGAAACCTCCGGGGACCTCCGAAGCTCTCCAACTTTGAACGTCTCCTTTCTCGTCGCCTTCCCGGGCAGCACCCGCCAGCGAGACGGGCAGGTTCGAGCGTTGGAAACATAATCGTGAATTAAGCACATTTAACGACAGGCTCATTGACGTCTGCACGCGAAAACGGCTGTTCCTGACATCCTTTCCCTCTCCCTTTTTCTCCTCTGCCTCCAGCCCAGGCAGAGAAAAGCATAATTTTCAGCGAGCACATTACACAACATTTGTCTTGTTCACTCCTTCCTCTTTAACAATTTTTATGGGGGTTGCTCAACACGTTCTAAAATAGGAATGGAGACGATATAATAAAGTGCTGAACTGATGATATACGCGGCAGTTTATGCTGTCAATGGCAAATTCAAAAGAAAGGGATGCAACACGCTCCAAGTGAAGAAATGTAAGCCCGTGCCCTATAAGCGCATAGAGGGAGAGGCAGCCAGGGTATTTTTGCACATAAGGCTTTTCCAAAGAGGTTGACGGGGACGGAGGCGAGATTAATTGCCCTAAAAGATACCGGGCAAATTTCAGAGACGCGAGCTGCTTTGCGCTATCATGGAAGGCAAAAGAATAGTTATTTTGTTTGGTTAATAATTAGAGCTGTGCTTTCGATGGCGCGGCTTTAAAGGGGTGAAATGTAGATGGTATCAGATCAGCAAGTTCGGAAATTAACTTCCTACTCACCAAACATCATGAAATAGGGATGGCTTAAAAGTAATGCAGATTAATCACCAACTTTTTTTTTTTTTTTGATCTCTTTTGTCCCTTTACCACTGTCTGAAATAATTTCCACAAATAGGAGACGTTTCACAGTGGGTATGAAGTGCTCAGCTTTCACTCATCAAACTTTAATCGGAACTGCATTTTAGTTTTTGAATAAAGAACACTTAAAAAATTTAGATGCAAATTATTTTGCATTATTCATGCTCTAAGTGTCCTTGTAGATTTAAACACTTCTGAGGCCACCTTGATTCAAGTAATTACCTAGGCCCTCACTGCTCCATCATGAATAAGGTATTTTGTACAAGTAAAGTATGCACCCGATGAGCTTTTAAAGTGGCTTTACACTGAACTTGTGTATTGCTTCTCGTGCATGAGTGATTCGAACATGCGTCGCAATCTGTCTCAGGTGGGAAATCCTGGCAGAGCATCCATGAGTGACGGAAGGAAGCCTACCAGCCTCGGCGCGCACTCTTTCTTTGTCTTCGCAGAAGAATCGCAAAGTGATTCTCTCGCTCGAGTCTTGTGGCTCCTCTTAAAAGTCCGAGGACGCAATAGCTGCTTAGCAGGGGAAGAAATGACAGTCATTTTTCACTTAACCCTTTGTTTCCCATCCCGGCCCCCCCCCCCCCCCCCCCCCCCNGACGGCATCCGCGTAAGAGAATATAAGTCTTTCTACTTTTATGTAGCATTGTACATCTGCCTCCCCATCTGTCCGCTCAGCCTCCCTCACGCACCAGCGCTAGGTACCACCTGAGCAGGATTTTTCACACAATAGAGCCAGCCCGGCGCCGGGCATCGCGGCTGAGAGCTCCTCCCGACAGCAGTGGCTATCGCAGGGCAAGCTAAATGTGTCGCTACACGTGTACCGTCGGCAAAACGAGCTCGCAAGAGTTAAATTTAATCGGCGGAATCTTGTAGTTGGCGTTTGTTGCAAAGTGCCCACTTTTTTTTTTTTTTTTTTCTTTTCCAGCTACATTGCTTTGAAGAATTATAGGAATTTTATGATGTGCTATTGGAGTTCCACTGGCAGAGATTACAGTAAAGGGGTTAAAGTTGGTTTATGTTAAAAAAAATTATGCAGAAACCAATAAAAATAAACACACTCCAGTAGACTAAACTTGCTGGGCTTTTAGTTTTAGCTTAACAATAGAAGTTTAGACGAAATCCAACATTGCAGCTTTTAGAAAATTAGTTGACACTCACAGTTGATCATCTTTACTACACAGCGGTATAATTAATATTTAAACATTCTAATAATGCAGCTTGCTTTGCATGCACTTTTCAGCCCCACCACAGTATATTTTATCAGGAATACTGCTAGCATTTTCTTAGGTAATGTCATTTTTTAAAGTTATATTTAAAGTGGGATATTGGCTTCTCGCTCAGCGCAAAAGAAATATCAATAGGCCAATAAGCAGGTTTCACACGTCAGTTTATGATTAAAGTGTGTCTTTACTGAAGACAATAGAAAATATATAAGGGGCTACTTCATTGCCATCATCATAAAATAAATATACCCAGAGACTATCGGTTTAGAAAACTGTCTCGAGTCGTTCATTTTTCTTCACGCTATCTATAATAAGAGCAACTTTTAATATCTAGATGCAGAGCAAAACCAGGCAGTGACCCACAGATCTGTGAAATACTGCACCTCTGACACCCACTCATTTAGAGCCAGAGAGCATTTAATAAAGGAGTCAGGCAAGTAAAAAAGAAAAATCAAGCAGGGGAGTTTTCACAGGAGTGTTGTCAGGGTTAAGGCTTCTGCCTGCCTGGCAATTTAGTAAAATGGCGAGAAATCGCCAAAATGGAAAAGGGCTGTGCTGGTTTATTTACTTAGGAGAACCCTCTTCCTCTTCCAGTGGAGGTGGGAAGGAAAAGTTGTTTCAGGTGCTGTGCTCATCAGCTTAATTCCCCCTGATCAGTGCAAGGTGCCCTTTATTCCCCGTCTTATAACTTCTAGCAGGAGAGGCTGTCCCCCTCTCAGCTGGTTTGGACTCTCTTCCAGGGTTTTCTCCTGCAGCCTTTCACGCGCATGGGTCCTCCTGATGCCAGCCAGAGGGTTGGCGCTTGTGTGGCTATTATTAACAACCACTGTGGGCATCACTGGCAAAAGCCATCTCCGTGGCTCCATTGGGTTAATCCAAGGACAAAAAAAAAATTAAAAAAAAAAAAAAAAGAATATACAGCCAGATCTTACACGCCCATTTTTGGCTGCTGTGCGGTGCAAAGAGGATCTTCTGAATATCCCAGCTGGAGAAAGTGTCCTGCAAAGCGAGCTCCTCGTGTAGCTCCCAGCCTTGGAGGTATTTACTGGTGTTTCCAGGGGGAATAATTTTAGTCCAGGAGATGGGTTTTTGGGGGGCACGGCATCAGGCGGGGCTGCGGTGGGTTGCGAAGGTGCCTGAAGCTCAGCTGAGAATCCAGCCCTGGGTTTTGTCACGTTTCATTGCAAGTTTGAAAGGAGGCCCATTTCTATTAATACTGTTAATAAAAGGCATATGTTTTGTCAAGCAAAACCGCCCTTTCATTAAAACAGAGCATAATTTCATGGGGTTGTGTTGGTGTTTTTTGGTTTTTTTTTTACATTCATGCAAAAATAGCCATTTCCCCAACATGTCCCAAAAAGCAAAGTCGGAGAGTGTGTATGTGCAAAATTTCACCAAGCCACAAATATTTTCATGCCAAATACCACGAAATGAAAACGCTCGGCGTCTCGCCGCTTCAAGCTAGTCCTAGGGCCTCAGCCTAATTGCCTGGGAGGCAGTGGGAGTTTTTAATTTACTTAAAAAGTAGCAGAAACGGGCTTTAAAAAATTTTGTGTGTGTGCAACAACCGTATGACTGACGCCATAAGATCCATAGCATGTGTGAAAATAGATTGCATATTGCTGAGAGCTTTCTCCGGGCTCCGCCACGGGTTGCCTCACATCACGTGCGCCTGCGAAGAATTCGGGGATGCGGTTTTGATGGAAGACGCCGCAGCGCGTCGAACAAAGTCGCCTTGTGTTGGCGAAGGGGCGCGTGGGAGCTGCCGCGCCGCGTGCGTGCCGTCCGTCCGTCGGGCAGGGGTGGGAGTGGGAGTTTTGAGGAAACAGATAAACAACGAATAGAAAGCGCTTAAAAATCGGGCCGTAGCTTCCAGCCTTGCTGTATTGCGACCGATGGGTGTAGATATGGGTGAGAGCTGCTCCGGCTCTTACTTTTCAAGTGAAAGTAACGCCGTCAGATAGGAACACTTGTGTTGGAGACGGGAGCAAACCGCCTCCCGTGGTTTGGCTCTCTCCTTTATCGGGTTTTGTTCGGGGAAGGCGGTTACACACACCTTGGCCGCAAATAACTAAAAGAGCGCGATCTATTTTAAACCTGCTGCTGAGGTGGTAAAGAAGAGATAAGTTGAAACCTAGCTGCTATCTGGCTCGTGTGCGTGACAGATATGTCCAGAAATGGCTAAAATTAAAAAGCATTTTTCATATGCTAATAGCAACCTGGATGAGGAAAGAATATAGGGAACGGAGCAGAAAAGTCAAGAGGTTTCTATCACGAGTATCTTTCTCCCATTACCTAAATTATAAGACTTCTTTCCCCAAACTGATATACATATTTTTACTGTGTCTAAAAGAAAATTCTATAGTAGAGTTTGATTTCAGCATCAACCTTATGGCAGCCATGTGGGAGTGAGATTATGGGACATGTGGAACAAAAGTCTTCCAGCCAGAGGAGGCCTTCTGAGCATAATGATTCTTATTTAAATTAGTCTATGTTTTATTACTCAGTTGGGGAGGGGAGAAGGAAACCAAGGAAAAGAATATTTCTTTAAAACCACGGTCACCTGAATTGCAGATGAAGAGAAATTAAGTAGTTTTCGGCCCGTAAAATGGACAAATATTTTCATATCATAGTAATCATTTCAAGCAATCCTCAATTTTATTTTATTTTTTTCAAATTTTACATTTAAACTTGTTTTTCCTGTTGGCATGCCTGCCGATTCATTTGTAAATGTGCTTTAAATTCCTTTGTATATTACAATGAATGCCACCTCTTTAAACGCTCTTAGTAATTTAGCGAACTTCTTTGCCAGTGGGTGAAAGTACAGTATTGTACATGCATAAGAAAAGGTACATTCATTATGCTTCACGTATGAAAAGGTATATTAGGAACGGTTTTGCTTAAAGTGGAGGGGTGAATGGAGGAGCCCCTGATCCATCATAGAGCTTTTGCATGTGTGAGAATGTGTCTCTGTGAACCCAACGTCCAGAAATGCTGGTCGGGAACCTACCGGCAAATGTGTGCCTGTGAAACCTGAGAAGATTTATAACAAGTAGGTAATCGTTTCAGGCCTACGCGAGGGGAACGGGAACTAAAAGCTCACGCTGGGGCCGAACAGGAGTTTTAGGGAGGGAGAGAGAGAGAGAGAAAACTTGGGGGTCTTGTTTCTTCCGTCTTCCTCCATGGCTGTCACGAGGTGCCGTGCCATGTGATGGGAAAAGGGTCATGCAAGGAGTAGGCTTGAGATCCTCCTGTGATTTTAAAGCGTGTTTTGGGGTCGGGGCTGACCCCCGAAGGTTGCTACATGACTGGTTTGTGGGGTGCAATAGGTAGAGGGACAGAAATGAGGTGGCCCCAAGAGCCTGGTCTTGCGCTCCTTTCCCACCTCATTTACTCAGCTGGGAATACTCCTGGCTCTCAGCGCACGTGGGAAGGTTCAGTTAATGGAATTTTTCTTAGTGTCAGAAAGACATCGCATGCCATGATGGAAGGTAAAGGGAGGGAGTGTTGAGGCACGGTGGGTATGGCTAGGGAGGGCCAACGTGTCTGGAGAGGAGTGCAAGGCCACAGGGGGACAAATCCTGCTCATCACCCCCCCTTTTTCTTGGGACCCTTCACTTCAGTAAGGTGAGCGGGATTCATGCTGTTGGCTTGGCTTTTCTGTGAAGAACGACCACAGCATTACGGAGAGAGAGTTGGTCAGTTTATGGCCAATAAACATAAAAGCTGAGAGGGTTTCAATGAAACATTCCTCTCCAAACCAGAGGTCATTCATTTTGCACTCATTCCTTTATGTGGTTTCTGAAAGTTTAATTTTAAGGAGAGGATGTGGGTACGCTCTGTTTGTTTTCTTTCTCTTTCCTTTTCTTTCTTTCTTTCTGAGCTCTTTACTTCGAATTAATTTCATGGAAACGCGTGCGAATGCTTTCCAGTGGCATGCCAGCTGTCATTTTTCGATCGGGGTGTAGGGCGGGGGGAAACCCAGAGTTTATTTTCGAGATGCAATTTTAAGCTTGATTCATTGTAATAAGTGTCACTGTAAGGCAGGCGAAGGAGAGTTAGCTTTCATTAACATTCTTCAATTCTGGAGCCCATCAGGAGGTAGATAAGGTACCACCGGGTCCATCCACCTCCTGGACCACAGGAGGACAATGCCAGGAATGTTTGCAATGTGTTTCTATTTTTGTCACACCTATGTGTGGCCATCCATCTGGTCTTAATCAATCAGTCTCATCCCGGAGCTTTGCTGTTCTCCCAGCTGAAATAATACACTTCTTCAGCAAGAGCTCTGCCTCAAGGAGGGTCACTACTCACCATTCCCCAGACAAGGCATATTAACAAGGCTTACATATTTGTAAACATAGGTAAACCCAGGAGGGGTGGCTGGGAAGGAACATTTTGAAATATGAATATTTTATGAATAAACCACTGTGTTGTTTACTTAGCGATATTACACAGGAAAACTTGATGAAGTACTAGAGGTAAATTTGTTTTAGCGGAGAGAGGAAAAAAAAAANCCAAACCACCCAACCCCTCTGAAGCACCGAGACAAAGATAAATGATGAAAGACCGAATGATCCACCACCCTATTTAGGCAGAGGTAGCATGTATAAAGTACGTTTCTGAAAGAGCAGAGAAGTGGGTGGTGAATACTGTAAAATGTGCCATTTATTTATTTAGATTGCACATCAGGAGATAAAACAAATGAAAACTCTGACTTGTTAATAATTTACATTTAAGTGGAAAATTCTTACATGCTGTTAAGATACCTCCAAGACCTGACACCACAAACGCAAATAATTTACATTCTTTGTGCGCACACAACTTTGCTTGCCCGGAAAAAAAAAAAATAAATATTCAAATATGTGTTCAGGGGGACGACGAGAACCAGGAGACATTTACACTCTTATCATTACGTTTATTAATTTGGGATGCCTCTCTTGAAACATTCGTGGAGTTGACCTCCCCATTCATCAGGTGTTCCTGGCTGAGATTCTGCTGGGCCGTACCTCACAACCTAGGAGGTAGGAGATGCAAAGAGGGGGGAATTTCTTTTCAATAAGCAGCGCTATTACTTTCCCCCCCCCTAACAGCTTATGCAAAAAAAGTTTTGTGGGGGAGAAAAAAAGCCCCAGAAGAAAAAAAAAAAAAAGAGAGGAGTGTGCATAACAATAACTACCTCTGTCCCTTCTGTTTTTGTTCTTTTCATGTCAGGGAACTTTTTAGCCGTGCTGCCCGGGTAACTGCTCTGGAAGGTTGGAATATCTCTTGTTGAAGGAGGTTTGTGATTGAGGGCCCTCTGACACAACCTTTTGTTGCTCTGAGGTGTTTGATCCTCTTTCCCTTTCTTCTAAAACCAATCCCATCCCTTTAAAAAATGGATAACCAGCACTTCTTTTACTTATTGTCAGCTTTTGGAAAGTTACTGTGGGGGGTTGTAGAAGTTTAACTAGTTAACCCCTTGCATCCTGATAGCGGGTTGCCGTCAGTACTTCTTTTTCGCTCCTTCCCGGGCAGGGAATATTTCCATAGCTGCGTCAGGTATGCAAATCCTCTTTTATAGGGAGCCATGTGACGGGTTGGCTGGCGGACAGTTTGCTCGCCGCTCTTTCTTTCCCCTGGCTCGGCGGATCCTGCTTCGGAAAAGCAGGTTCCGCCGGGAGCTCCGAGCATGAGCTGAGGAGTCGGTCCCCGAATCAGGACGGTCGCTATTCAATTGCGCTGAAATTTCAAAATGAGTCAGAATTTGTAGCTGCCGGTTTTCTTCTCTTTCCTTGAACTGAAACTTGTGAGAGTCACCACAGGCGTAGGCTGATATGATACACTTTTTTTTTTTTTCTTTTTCCCCCCCTCTTTGAGAGCAGCTCTGAATAACAAGAATTCACAGAGAGTCGCTCTTCAAAAGTGTGCGGCCAAATCTGAAAGTAACAAAGGAAGAACACCTTAAAATGAAATATGTAATAAGGACGCTCGCTCAGAGCATTGCGATTAAAAATGGGACTGTGGTGGAGGTTTTCTTTTTTTTTTCTTTTTTTTTTTTTTCCAAAGGGAAGGGACACAACCCGGGCTATAGGAAAGAAAAGCAGCTTAAATGGATTATTTAACAAAAAGCAACTTATAGCTCCTAGATAGTGACCTACATTCTGCACACAATGATGATGTTTTACGGTGGTGATAGGGTTAATAACCTAACATCATTCATGTAGTGTTTTTTGAAAATTGAATTTTACTGCTACAAAGTAAATGTAACAGCCCTCTGGAGACAATATTACAGGCACTTTATTGTTTGCTAAGCTGATGTCATCTTTCTACGGACTGACTTTAAAACAAAGGCAGAACATTTATTACAAATATCACTGTGTGAAAGGAAATCTACTGAAATATTGTTTAGAAGGTGGACTGATAAAAATGTATTAATACTTGGCTTTGATTATCTGCAAAGTTATGCCTGTGGAATGCTTTCTCGCGTGATCTCTGCTCAACAGAAATGTTCGTCTTGGATATTACACCTACTTTTATTTTAATGTTATCCATCTCTGAGCACGTGTTACTTTTAAAATGTGTTTTATAATATAGTCTACAGCTCATTTATAACTCTTTGCAGTTTCTTTGTAAGAATGTAAATGAGGTTTTGATCAAAACCTAAAATATTTCCCTTCAAAGCATTTCCACGTAAACAGGGCCACGTCTTCCTCGCTGAAATCACTGCAACCGCTCACGTGAGTAAAACCGATGAGACTTGGCCCTCTTCTAGGGACACGGTTTGGCTCTGATCTGCCTTCTGCTGTGAGTTTGCCCAGTGACCCCAGTCCGCGTAGGCTATGTACCCATTAAGGCCAGTATCTTCCAACCTGGATCCCCGGTCAGGCGCCTACATCAACATCTCCCGGTGTGGCGAAGATGCTGAGGATTGAAGGTTCAGTGCCTACAAGTTACGTGGGTTAAGTTATGTGGTGTTCAGTCCTTGGAGAACCACACCGTGTGCGTTCATACAGCGTCTTAATGAAACCACCAGATTTGAAAATTTTAAGCTGGTTGTAGATGACCCTGAGCTTTATGAGTTTTATCATTCCCATGCAGCCTTTCTAAGTAGGTTTCAAGTGAACAAAACACATTTGTCCCTTTTGAGAAGAGCAAACGATTCATTTGCAAATAATTTAATATCCATTAAAGTTTAAATTTCCTTTGTTTCCTCACTTGCAGAGTAAATCAATGACCATTTCAAAGTAATAAGTACAACGAGGGAAAATACATTTTCATGTATCGCAGTATCGCTGTTGTGGCTTTTGCAGGTGAAGCATAGAAAGATGTGAACAGCTTTATGAGGACGGGTGTCTAAGCAACTGATTAGCTCATCTGCCTTGAAGGAAGACTGCAAGAGAAGTGTAGGAAAGAGGGACTAATTTAGAAAGTGAGTAGTGGAGTTAGCAGTAAAACTAGTAACTTAGTGGGAGTCTCTGATATTAGTATCACTTCTGAAGTCTGCGTACACGTACTGCACTTTGCAAAGGTGGACATCTACCTACGCTCCCAAGCAGAAGTTTATATTCGTACCCCCTTGTTACATATTTAACGCTGACAGGTTGTGGCAGCTTCTATCAGTGGGATTAAAACTGGCAATCGGACGGTAACAGTTTACTTTTAATATCCTCAGAGCAAAGTTTTCAGGTTGCCAACAATTATCAAAGGGTGTCTTGCCTGCTTCGTTAATGCTAATATTCTTAGATGTTTGAATATGATTTTGCATGTCAAGCCAATCTATCTGGCGTACCGCTGGACATCCTTTGACTGGTGCTGTGTGGCATTTTTTGTTTGATCTTCGGTGTTGCTCAGATAAATTTAATCCTAACATAAGCGATACTCATTCTGACATCAGTAGGATCTGCACATAGGTAGGGCAGCGACAGCGGGCTCTGCCGGAAAGTTAGAAAGGAATTCAACTATTTAAAAATGTCATCAAGAGCAGACTATTAACCTTTGGTTTAACCGAGAAGCTGAGGTTTGTCTTAACATGACTGAACACAAATGTCCTGGTGTTCCTATCTAAAATACCTTTTAGAGCCTGTCTTCAGAAACACTGAATAGGTCTGGCCCAGATCCCACAGAAGTCACCTCAATGGCTTCCAAGGTAGGTGTCCCAACCAACCTCTTCAGCCAAGCCTTCAGCCAAAGCTTGAGCCAAGCCTAAAACTTGAAGGCGTTCAAAGATGAGGAGGTCCCTGTGTGGAGGCTGAGACCACGGCTTTCTCTGTCAGATTTTCTTTTCTGTAAGAGTCAGAGGGGAGGGATGGAGGGTTCCTGGCTCGTATCATTTGGTGCTTCCCAATGAAAATCAATTGACTTGTGGCCATTGATGCCAGCTCTGAGTTTGACTCACATTGGCCACTATTCCCAAGGTCTACACCAGAGCTATATATAACTACAATATATAATGGTTGCTGTTAAATGCATCAGCTTTGCAAATGGATGCACTAGACATCTTTCTCTCTCATGTACCACAATTGTTTCAATTGTTTGAAGTCGAGTGCTTTACGCCGCTGAGAAAGAAGTCTCTGTAATGTCTCCCACAGTAGATAAGGCCAGTTGTAATGAAAATAAAGGTGATTCTTTATTGAAACCCGGACACAGACAGGACTCTGTAGTTCTCTAGCTGCTCGACTGGAATAGTGCAGCCCTAACGGCACCGTGCAGGGGCCTGGGCACTGGCCTGGAGCTCGTAGTCCTGGAAAAGAGCCCCAAAACACACAGCAAATGCACACAGAAAGGGAAAATAAGTACCTTCATTGCGGGGGAAATGTCGAAACAGCATGGCGGGTTATACAATCAGCATTTCTTCATTATTTGAGTCGTACTCAAATTCAGAAAAGGTTTGGGCTTAAAAAAAAAACCCCAACATCCCAGCAGCAACAATGGGTATAATCACAGATTGGAACGTAAGAATTAGTTTTATGCGGCGCGCTAGAAAAACCAAAATCTTGAGGAGCACTTTCAAAATAACCAGCGAAAAATAAACCGTTCCTTGTGTCAGTCTTGTTAGAGAGGGATTAAGAAACTGGCAATTATTTTGGCGACCTTAATTGTTGCTCTGCAGGAAAATATGTAATTAGAGCACGTTCGCAGGCCTGCACACCTGCAGCACATCCTACAGTATAATGTCAGCTTTCAGTGCTTGCTGGTGCCAGGTTCTATCACAACCAGGCACAGTGATGCTCTGAGAACATTTCGGACTCGTGTAATGTAGCTTCTGTGTATGAAAGAAGCAGGCATTTACACTGCCATACAATGGAGTGCATTACTGCAACACTGGTTTCATTATTTTCCGACGCCTACCTTCGGCGCTGCTCTGGTTTACTCAGTTTGAGGTTTTATTGTTACGGTATAATAGTCCTGTACATTTCTGAAATTCCCTTATTATTCAGCTTATTAATACAGTACTGGCTTGATTATCAGGCTGCAGTTGTGAAGGGGAAGATTCAGCGTGCTCGCAAAGTCAGAAGCTGGGTAAATTCCGGGTATAATGAGAACAATTGTTTGACGCGGTTTAGCCCGGCTCTCTGTGTGCATATAGCGGCGGATGCCAACGTACATACGTGCGCGCTCGGGGGGCGGGGGGGTGCGCGCCGAAAAAAAAGAGGGTGAGAAATGTTGGAAGCCAGCTTTAATTTTTTGACAGAACTTAGTGGTGGTGGGGGAAATTCCTCTTTGCCATGCTCCTCGCCTTTGCCTCTTCCCCGCGTTGCTCCTCTGGAAAGCGAGTTAAAATAAAGGCGCAGTGGAGGGAATAGCTGTCTTCCAGCTAAATTCAGTAATCTGGCACGCTGATAGTTAACAGACTTCTCCCCCTAAGGGAGATACACTGTATTTTGCTATCTGACATGTTGTCATATATAAAGAAATCAATTGGTAATTAAATGATGCACCTTGTGAAGATGACAAAAGGCATTTGGTTGCGAAAAGAGAACTGGGTTGTGAGGGGTTTGTAATGAAGGCCTAATGACTATTCATAAGAGATTTTCAGTCCGTTGATCCACTTGACTGGAAAGTTCTGCCCTGGAGAGTTAGTGCTGTCAGATTCTCTCACCTCAGAAAGCCGCCGCGATCGACGGTGTGGAGTATGAGCGAGAAATTATCTAGTTGTTGCTTCAGGCCTGTCTTAGGTCACATGCAGAAGGCACACATCTGGCTTCCTGTAGGTGCAACCTCGGGACATAAACTTTGACTAATTTTTAAACTATAAATATGTAAGGCTGACACTGAATAAGTTACCTTTTATTCATGTTTTCATAAATTTTCTAGCGCGTTAAAGCCGTTAGTGGAGCTACCATTTTGGACTTTCCGGCTTCTGCTCTTCTTTGCAACAATTTTGTTTTCCTTTCCTCCGACAAATGGCATTTTAAGAAATTTCTGCAGCGCGGTTGCTACCCATGTTACCTCCCGTCTTCTTGCCTTCAACCGATGGACCAGCCAGGACTGTTTTGGTAGGGTCACCTACAGAGAGGACCTGGTAGAGATGTCAGGAGGCATTATAGGGTTGCAACACAGATTTTGCCCCCAGTGGAGCTTTTTCTTGGTATGTATTTCTCCGGTCACTAGCGCTCAGGATAACCATACCAGATCATCAAGAGTTTCCTCCTCCGAGGTATTCCCCGATCTTTTCCCTTTGCAGGAGGTCCCTTGGATGGGGATTGCTTGGAGGTTGCACACCGGGAGGTAGATACCCACAGTGTCTTAGTTAAGCCAAGAGCTGCACCCTACTTGCTGAGACTACAGAGATGAGCACCTTTTACACATCAGTCTCCGACGTTGCACCCTCTTGAGTGAATAAATCTCTCTCTAGCGAGTGGTATTTTATAATTAAAACTGAAAAGGAACAAATTGATTTCAGGAAGCTATTCCGGAGCGCGCGTAGATGTTGCCCTGCGCTGATCAAATCCAGCACAGCTCCTGGGTGAGAGCCCCCGAGCTCTGTACATGTTTGCTTTTGAAAAGTGGCCATCCACCTTATCTTATCAGGCAGCTCACCTTATCAAAGGTAAACATATTTACCACCTCGTTAAAGGTTCTTTGCACCAGCACTCGAAAGCAGTATTTGTGGACAAAAACCTGTCAAAGTCATTGTTTAAGAGGGACAGGAGAACGTTATGGCAAACTTTGGAGGTTTCAGTCTGTCAATAGCGGAGCAGCAAAGTAATTCAATACATTATGCATATTTGAGATGGCCTCATTGGTGTTTCCTTCTTGTGTATTGTGGTTACTGAATTTTGCTGATGTGTTTGCCGGAGCTGACAAGGTAGACCAAATGAATGGACAAATGCCAAAAAAACAATTATGTTTATTAATGTACATTGATTGCTTGTTTAGGGTATAAAACAAATTAAAAAATACATTAGTATTTAAACCTTCTTTTTATAGCTGGCCTAATGACTGCACGTAATATAGTGTCTAGTAAAGGACAATCTACAGTACCTATAACTCCTGGCTTTATTGTCATATTATTTGACTTGGATTTAAAAGGATGGTTCTCTTGACATTTCTTTAAATGACAGTCTGTAGGGTGGTCGTTTTTTGGGGTTTGTTTGTTGTTTTTTTTTTTTAATATATAGGCCTTAAGTCAACTCGTTAAGGTCAGAATCAGCTATTCTCATTTACTTCAAACCCAATATTGACTTCAGCTGTGAGTGTCCCCTGATTTCATGCCACCCACCCACCCATGCACCCTTGGCCCGGGTGGAAAGCATGGCTGGGACATAGGCGGTGCAGGGAGATAACTTGCCCCAAACCCAGCACCTTCCTGCCGCCCTGCTTTCCCTGAGGAAGGACAACTCCACAAGGAGACAAGGCAAGCCCAAAACTTTGCCTGTATTCACTGCTTTTGTCCCCATTTCCACTGTCCCCTAAAATGTCCAGGAGGCACGAGGTTGCCTTGAGCCCTTCAGAGGAGGGGAGGCACGTGCCTGGTCTTCCACCTCTTCACCCCATTCCCACAGAAGCACCCAAGATCCACCATCAAAATGCAGCCTTTAATGGGGGGCTGACTGCCTCACAGGAGAGGGGCCTGGGATTACATCCCAGTATTGTTTATGGCACAAGAAGTTGCTAAATAATTTTACCGTATCTCTTTTAAGTCCGGGCAAGAAAGTTATAGCGCTTTAAGTTGAGGGCAACATCATTCAGTACGGTCTTAGAAGTACTGCCAAATAGCAAAGTGAAAGCCATAAAGTAAACATGACTTAGCGACACCTGGACCTTTCAGGTTTTATAGCAATTGTTTATAATGTTGGACTGGCCTCTAAAATACGTCTGCAGAAACGGTGCCGGAGCTTTATTTTACCTAACTTGCTCAGTTTTTATGTTCTACCCAGGTTCTACCCTTCATTATTTGCACTCATTTAAGGAGTCCTGCTTTCTTCCCTTGCTCTTTTACTTGGCTTTTTATTCACTAGCCCAGGCGGTGACGTAGATTTAGCAGCACGGTTTCCACATTTAACGGGTGTCTTTCAGAATTCCTCAGCATTATCGGCGCATGTGGCTCAGAACGTGGCTCCAAAAGACATTTTTGCCATTTTTTGGGTTCTCTTCTGAAAAGAAAAGCGGAGATGCCCTTGTCTCAAACAGCAGCTAAGACTTTAAAAAAAAAAAAATGGAATTAATTCCGAATCCACAAAAGTTCCCATAAAATGTTTTTTTCGCTGCTCTGTTGGAAACTCTTCTCATACAATGCCCCTATAAACCTACCTCAGTACTACCAGGCCCTATTGGAACTAATGGGGCTTGACAGTTCTTCAGTTAAAAATTATACATGAGGGTCACTTTCCCTTAAATTATCTATTGTATGCCAGCTGTTCACAACTACAATGGTCTTACTTTCTTCCCATTGCCTAAAATGGTTAGCTTCACTGCAAAGCTGTCGCGACTGGTACTGTAGATAGCTCTTAAAGGCACTACTTCATCTTAAGCAACACCTTGATGGCACTACTCATTTCAGATAGATTTTTTTTTTTTTTTATCAATTTCAGGGAATGTTGGGACCGTTCATTTCGCTTGTTTCGTGTCACAACACTTGAGTTGTATCATAATTTCTCATTTGCTGTACAACTTTATTCTATTTTTATGCTTCTGAGTGATGCTGCTCTAAGTGCCCATGAGTGGTACTTCCGGACCATAAGCACTATCAGAGGCAACCTCAGGCAGATAAAACTCCTTGTCTTTTTGTTGGGGAGGGGAGAAAGGGTCATCGTTAAGTGCTAGGGGGTTTTTTTTTTTTTTCTCTTTTTCCCTCTTGCCTATTAAAACTGAAGCTACCGCAGCTCCTTTCATAAAGGAAAACTACACTTGGGTCATGCTTATTTCAAAATCAAAGCCTTCATCCTCAAATGCTTCTCATTACTTCCTAAAGTCTGCAGTGGTCATCTTTGGGCTGTAATTAGAAAGCCTGACACTTTTAAAAGATGTCTGTAGAATGAAATATTCCTCAAAGGGTTTTTTTGCCTTTTTTTTTTTTTGGTGGGGGGGAGCCTGATTTGAAAATGAAAAGCAACTAACTTTCCTGGTCTGCTTGGTACTTAAATAAACCTGCCACCCTTATTTCCATAGATTAATGAATAGCGCAAACTACGTGGCAAAGGTTTGTGCTCGTACTCTTCCCTGCCTTATCAGGGGCATTCTTTTTAATTATTAGATAAATGTGGTTTAGTAGTTATTTTCGCAACCTGGCAGAGCTACCGCGTCTGTAGCGTTGTTTGATTTTTAGCGTGCGCTACTTTTGCCGTGACCCGCGCTTTCCATACCTCCGGGCGATTAAGAAGCCTATAGCAACGGAACTAGTTGCATGTTGAAATCTGGTGCAGCTGCATATTGATGCTTATCATTAATTTATTTAAAAACCCGGTCACTGATCCACAGGCTGCGGCAGCTGGACGAGATCCCATATTGGTTGCAGTTACACGTTTCTCCCGCTCCATTATGTGATCTTTCAGGGGTTGGGGTGCATTAATATGCAACTGTTCTGTTTTCTTTCAGCTGGCTTGTAAACTCTTTAACCAGTCGAACAGAGTTTGCAATTGTTGCGGGGTTGAGTGGGTGGATAGGAGCCGGGGCCGCAGCCTTGTCCAGTTGTAGATAGAATAAAATTGACAATGATGCAATGGAGCTGGCATCTGGACAACTCCGTGGGATGAATGGCGCTGCTCTCGCGGTCCCTCCGGTGGTTGTACGCCTTGTAATAGCTAGCGTAGGAAGGGTGGTGAAAATTGATATGCACTATTACTACGTGTATAAAACTTAACACTGGGGCCATAGCACAGGTGGGGGGTTCCTGTTTATTGATTTTTATTACTTGGTTAGAACATACGGCTAATGCTTTTATACTCCAGGAGCGCTGGGAGCGCTCACCTCAGGTAATAAACCTCTCCGTACTTTGCAGTAGTTCACAATTTACATGTGAGCTTACGTTACGCTGCACAAAGCCACCCCTCTCCCTTTCGTAATAGGTGGCTGAAAGGGAAAAGAAAGCAACTTATAGCGTTTATTTTGAATTTTGAAAAGTATCCGCTCCTGCGATGGAAATGGTCCCTTATTCTAATTACTCATATTTCCAAGAAAATTAGTCACACAAACTTATGTTATGTGTTGTCTCAGAGGTTGAAAGCAAATTAGGTTTCCAATAAGACAGTACATCAAACAAAGTAGCATGTTCTTGATGCAGATGACTTTTTTTTTAGAATTATGGTTGGACACTTTTGGCAGACAGATTGTCTTTTACTCTATCAAAATGACAGTTTCTTTTGTAACTGCTACATTCATAATTAGAAGGAGAGAAGCAATCTGCCCAATTTAATATACTAAAAGAAGTTTAGTGTCTTGTGCTAGTAATTTCATTATTTTTAAATATGAATTAATTGTCTTAAAATAATATTGTTAGAAGTATAACTAGTAGGATTATGGAGCTAATTCTCTTCTTTTTTTTTAAAGAAAAATCAAAGCTCTTATTAATGCACTTCAGGCTAGATTAGGATTTTCGGTTTGTATCAGGTGTTTGGTTTGAAGATTCAGGGGAACGGGCTGGGGAGGAGGGGGGGGAGCAAATCCCGAATGTGAAATTCCTCCGTACAAAACCCGAGCTCTCCCAGGTTTACTGTAAGCTTGCGCAGCTTAACTCGGGGTAATGAATGAGGAGAACTAGATGGTTTAGCAGCCTGGGAATAGAAGAAAAGGCCTTTCACCTCGGGTTCATGTGGTTTCCTCGGGGAGCGCGGTGCCAAACGGGCTGCCTCTTTATTTTTTGGGTTGTTGTTAGGGCAGTTTCACACGCAGTTCCCGAGCTTTGTTCCTGGTGTTGATATAATGGCTATTCGAGCGCCCAAAATTGTGCAGGTTTGCAAAACGCGAGGTCTCCCGTCCCCATCAAAATTCACGGGTGTAGGATGTAAGTCAGCAAAAAAGGCCTCCAAAAACCCCGATTTATACTTTTTTTTTTTTTCAGAAACAATATTAACCTTGCAAGTTTAACTTTCTCCCATGAAATATAATCCCCACATGGGCCGTACATCTTGTTTCATTAAAAGAGCGAATAACTTTAAATTTCAAGTAGGTTCTTTTTTGTTAAGAATTCATGTCATCCTTTCACCTCGAGGTAGGCACCGGCTGAAACCTGAACCGACTCAGTGGAAACCAAAGGATGTTCCTATCTCAAAGCAACGAGCTGAGGGTTTCGGGCAGGTACCTGGTGCAGGAGGGAGTGCATCCTCAGGGATGACTGGCGTATATTTTGGCCCGTTAATTAGAGGATGAGGCCATCCTGCCTGGCCAGGTAGGAGCCCCGCCAGTGAGGGAATCGAGGAGAGAAAAGAGAATTTCTTTCCCCTGGTAGTGGCGAGGTGCTGGAGCACCCTGGGGCACCCACGCGTCGCTGCTGGGGAGGTTGTGGCCAGGGCGCCGCTATTAATACCACATTTAAAAAAAGGGAAAATACAGAAGATGGAAAGAAAGGGAAAACACTTGAAGGCTTGAGGTCTGAAGCCTCACTCCACATCCCTTATTTTACCTCTTAACCACGGGCAGTGCCGCTGAAGTTTACATGCTCAAAACAACCCCCCAAAATAGTGCATTTTTAGCAGGGAGGTTTTCTCTGTCGGGAAGGTCCGTCTTCTTGCTGCTCTTCCCTTTTGCTCGGTATCAGCCGAGCCCTTGCCCTTTGCCATCAGCTCCATAGGAAAACAGCTGCAGAAAGCCTTATCCCGACCGGAATAAAATCATTATGACACAGCAAACCCAAACATGACGTGTGGTTTCAACAGCCTCTTATGCCCAGCTCTGCATTTCCTTTTGGCCGCCAGGATAAGGTTGGGGACCAGCCTAATAAGAGCATTTCGGCTGACCGTGAGGCACATGTAGATAGGAGAAACTTTGAGCCGTTTTTAAGCTCAAAGTCTGGTGGGAAGCGGGCTCTGGAGGTGGTGTTACTCCACACGCACACACACACACTGGCAGCCAGTAGTTTCTCACGTGCGCGGCAACAAAAACCTGTGCTGAAAGAGCATCAGTTTCAACACCAACTGGAGCATTTCTAGTGCTGCAAGGCGTGAATTTTGCCTTTTTTGGGTTTTTTTTTTTTTTTGCATTAATCATAGAATCATAGAATGGTTTAGGTTGGAAAGGACCTTGAAGATCATCGAGTTCCACCCCCCCTGCCATAGGCAGGGACACCTCCCACCAGACCAGGTTGCCCAAGGCCACGTCCAGCCTGGCCTTGAACACCTCCAGGGATGGGGTCTCAACAACCTCTCTGGGCAACCTGTGCCAGTGCCTCACCACCCTCAAAGTGAAAAACTTCTTCCTAATGTTCAATCTAAACCTGCCCTCTTCCAGTTTGAAGCCATTGAAACATCTGATGGGGGAGGGGGGCAGGGAAGAAGGAAGATAGGCCACGGGCACCCTGTGCTCGTTGGAGGAGCACAGCTAATTTCTCGGTTCCCTTCTCAGGTGACTCGTGGAGGAGTAGGAAATCGCAGGTGAAGAGTGCAGGGGGAAACCCCTTGCGGGGACATGGTTGGGCTGACCTCCACTCTTCTTCTTCCTCCTCCTCCTCCCCATGGCACCTCCCGACACGCGCCACTGCGCTGCAGACGTGAGCGCTGGCACTGGGACAAGCTGGGCTCTATGAGGGGTGTGCACCATTATTAATTTGGTGTATTGCTGCTGTTCTCTCATGGAAGTTGAGCAACGAAAGGCTCCCAGGCATTTAGGAGTCCTTATCTCTGCAAAACCCAAGGAGAACACCATGGGAATGCAGAAGGCATCTCTCCAGCCCAGGGACATTGTCCCTGCCATGTTTTGAAGGCTCAAGCCAAACAATGAAGGCTTTAAAGCTGGTTAGAAAGGACAATCAATCAGATATTTTTTTCCCTAACAGAAAATGCTGGTGGTTTAGATATATGGGTCACTGCTAACTGTCCCTCTAATACTTTCTGCTCAATACATACCAAAGGGGAGAGCAGTCCGAGGCATGTCTGTCCTTGGGCCGGAGCCAAATGTTCATTTCAGTAATGCTATTTACTGGGAGACATCTTGATTAACGGAGCTTGATCTACATGAAGTTGCTACCCGTTATCTGGTTCTAGTAATACCTATGCTGTTGGCGCTTTCGTTCTGATTTCTGTTTTGTTTTGTTTTCTTTTTCAAGCATTTCTCCCCATAACCCTCCGCACCCATCAGGCATCACGCCCTTTCCCCGGGACATCGGCCAAGCCGGGCTCCGGCTGCATCCCACGCGCCTCGAAACCTGACCGGGCGGTTGGTGGGACACTGACTCAGAGGGCCGTTCTTACCTGTCTTTAAAGCTGATAATTTTTTTTTTTTTTTTTTTGCACGTAGCTCAAGAGTTTCACATCTCCCGCCTAATGCGGGGAAAGAGTTGAAGTAGCCCGGGTACTTTTTTTTCATTTCTCATCGGCACGAAGCTGCTCGGCGATGAGTTACGCGACGCACTCATTTCTGTAAATTCAGAAGCTGGTGGTGCAGTTTTTTTCACACAGCTTCTTCGGTGACCCCTAACATCTGCCTAACCCTTAAGCGTACACAAACCATTTCTGGCTTGGGTTAGAGGGTAGAGGGATATTTTTTGCCGTGCTCTTTTGGAAAGTGTGTTTGTTGTAGCTCTAGGCCACTATTTTTTCTTTTTTTTTTCTTTTTCCTAAGCTTTTTTACCTAGCGGATTTATATACTCTCAGCGTCTCTCTGGTCATCTTTTTCCAGTGAACAATGCTGGTTTTCCCCTCAATATTGAGTGCATCCGAGGTTGGCTCTTTTATCACTCCTTTTCTTCTGGGTGTCTCGGAGTTTCGGAGTCTTCCTCCTTTGTCTCAGAAAGGAGCAGCGCTGAAAGCATTTCCACCTGGATGTTTAAATTATTTAAGTTGCAGGAACCAGACCTTTTCCCTCCTGAGTAGTTGTGGGTTTTAAAGGCTAAAATTGCTTCATCATGCCAAAGTGAAAGTATGCATAAATTATTTAGTTAAACCTGAGAAAATACAGACTTTTCTCAGTGATCTTTCAAGGGCTGCCTACTTAAATTTCAGAAGAATGGGCAGGGGTTTCTCTCTCTCTCTCCTCTTTCTTTCTCTTGAAAAATATTTTAAGTACCTATTCAGCCTTTTCTGAGATAAAGCTGTGACCAAAAATTGGAGGGCCCGGGTTTTGAGCAAGCGGTTATAATAGAAAGGAAAATGCTGTAGAAATCCAAAGTGCCCCTACTTCATCACGGACCTACGAATTCTCTCACCAGAGCAGGTAACAGGCGGTGGTGCCTGTTCCCGGCGCCAAGCAGAGGTTTGTGTCAGCATTTCCACTGTGGCCTCTGTTTATCAGGAGTTTATAGCTCGGCTGTAAAAATACGGAGGAGCGTTCCTTTTTTTTTAACTCACTTTCAGCTGTTTTTTAATTAATTTGGGGCCAGATTGTGCTGTTCGTGGTACCCTACACAACAGAAGTGCCTTGCTGTGGGCAGTAAGGCCACCTAAAGAGTCAGGTAGTGCTCCTCCCAGAGCAGAATCCATCCCTTTTTATTTTTTAAGGTGTAATGCTGCTGGTATTGAGGTTCATGAGAGAGCTCCCTTGGGCTATACAGCGGAGCAGGAGTGATGTTTAAACCTTCTCCAGGCCACCAGAAGGACCCACCAGCACGGGACCTGGTTCTGTCAACACGGTAGAGTTTACAGGACTCGTCCCCCGGGTGGAGAAACCTGATCTTTCCCCGGCTGATGTCAATATTTCTGTCACTGGCTGTGGGATCTAGATCAGGGTCAGATATAGGGATGTAAAAAAGAGGAGGGGGGAAAGAAACGGCACATTTCCCTGCGAAGGCAGTTATTTGTTTTACCCTGGTTTTTAATACGGTCTGGCTCCCAGGTTGTGTGTGGCGGTGGGAAGGGAATGAGCAAAAAAAAACCCCAAAAAACTCTAAAAAGAAGAAATACAGACTCTGCTCCATGGCCGATGCTAGAGGGAACTCGGCTGCACATTGTGAGGAGTTATCAGAGGGATAAGATTGCTGCAGGATCCGTTTCTTCATTTGGCAAACGATTAATTTGGCCTTGGTTGAAATTAAAATAAAATAATAACCAAAAAAAAAAAAGGTAAAAATAAGGAGAGAAATGCTGTGATCTAAAGCTGGGGGTTGGAGGAGGTGGCCGGTGGGGAGGGCAGCCATCCCCTTGCCCTCTCCTTGGGGACGGGGCTGGGAGCTGGAGGGTGGCAGCAGCCGCCCGCGGGAGGGGGAAGTGTCAGGGCTCCGGTGGGGTCCATCAGTCGGTGATTCATTACGCGAGAGACACCGACACCGTGCGTGGCAGTGACTTCACGTTTAGGGGATTGTGGCGTGCCCCGCGATGAATATGTATTTTCAGAATGAATGTCTACACCAAAATCCCTTCAGTTTTCAGTCAATGGAGCCCTTACAATCAATCAGGTAGATGATACCATATGTGCAAAACCAATAGAGATCACAAAAATACATATTTATCCAAGCTGGTCCTTCAAGCTGTTGCGGTAAGTCAGATAAATTTTGCATGTTTTCAAAACTGGAGCAGCGACGAGCAAAAATCTGGAAAGGATGTGAGGAGCAATTTCCTAATATAAATCCTGCTTAACTGCTAGAAACTCTTCATAGTTTCTCCTACCGACTCCCATCTACTTTAATCAACAGTTTGGGGGGGGTTATCTCTTCCGTACTTTAAGGGGAAAAGGAGCACGGCAGAAAAAAAAAAGAGGCTTGGGTGAAATAAGTTTTGTAGCTGCAGTTCAGCGAGAGAGTGGGGACGTGAGCCTTCTCGTGCGAGCGGGGGAATAAATTGTTAAAAATCACAGTGTGAGATGGGGAATCAGCTGTAGCTGCAAATCTCATTGCTTTGGTTTAGTTTCTGCCACAACCTGCACATTAGCATTTTCTCTCTCTGAATTATTGTGAAGATTTGTATTATATGTAATTACAATACAAAGAGGCTCTGCCAGATAAAGCTATTTGCTGAAGTACTGTTTTCAAAAAACACAGAGTCCTTTCACACTTTAACTTACACCTTTTCATTACCTGCTAATAAAAGTACAGTGGATAGATTTGCCTAAACATGTCTTTGCTAAGAACATTAACCCCATGGGTGACTCTGGCCTTTTGAGATACAAGCTTTCAATTTTAATAACGTCTCCTTAAAAA
>VUYV01000047.1:2653846-2658846 GCA_008711295.1 Anarhynchus alexandrinus
GCAGCTTGGCTGGGCACAGCAAGAGTAGATAGCGGCTTTGGGGGCCCTGAGGGGGCAGGTGCTCAGCAGAGGGCACCTAAATCCCATAGGTAGGTCAAGCAGGTTAATGGGCAGTTCGGGACAGGCAGTGAAAGTGAGGGGAGAGGACGTGGGTCCCACCAGCTCAGCCTGTGTGGGCAACGGGGGCAGACTCACACCCAAATGGCTGACTTGGGTGAAAGATTTCGTGGTGCACCACGATGCTGGGTAGCGGGATGTGGTGGTTGCCCTCTTTACCCAGAGGCCTTTTTGTGATGCTCTTTGGTGTGTCTGGCCTCAGATGGCCATCCTGTGACAATAAACCCGTGCCCTGGGCTTCACCCTAAAGCCATTTCAGGGAGCCCATGGATGGAGACCTCAGTTCAGGCTGATAGCACCGCGTGGGGACGTTGCAGCTGCCTTTGGTGGGGTTGATGTCTGTGCAGGACACACGTTCTGGAAAGGAGCACGTTCTCCTGCCTTTTCTCCTTGGCTTTGGTTTTCTTGTATGGCTTTTCTGCAGGGCTTCCATCTGTGTGCGTAGGCACATCCTTGGCCCACTGCATCCAGGAGGGGACAAGTTGGCTGTCACATAACTTAAGCTTCATCACTGCTTAAATTTGGGGTACTGATTTTTTTTTTTAAACTGTTTTTTTTTTTTTTTTTTTCNGTACTTCTCCAAAAAAGAAACAACAAAATCAAGCCAGGAAAGCATACATGAGCATATAGAGAGTACTCTGAAAAGCAGGTATTCCTTTTCCCCACGTTTTTAAAATATTTTAAGTTTTGACACATGTTGGCCCAAAATAATTATTTACTCTGTCCAACCAGTAGTAAAAAGAACCCAGAGGGAAATTCTGGCAAAGTTATTTCCACACATCTTCAACTGAGTCTGATTCTAGTCAAAGTTATATTGATGTAAATCATGGTCTAAGCAGCTTGATTTAAGTCAATAGTTACACTGGCATAAAACTTGCGCGAATATAATTAAAATCAGCCCTCCTTGGAGCTGTGCATGTGTGGCAAAATTTGGACCTAAACGTTGCAGAAATGAATTAATAAATGCAAAGAAGGTTCAGAAGTTGTAAAATTAAATATACATCTGTGAAAACATCTCTCCAATTACGTAGCTGCGCATTTGCAGGATGCATTTTACACTTCATGTGGAATTAAACTATTAGTAAAAATCTGTCTGCAAATAGTGACACTTACTTTAAAAGATCACATGGACCTATATTGTTTCATAATGCATCTAAAATAGCAGTTCCTGAAACATCACTTCCACTTTAACAAAATGTGTTACTCTCACACTGGCTAAAACTCTATTTTCCTGAGGAAGGACTATTGAAGTACAGAAGTATTTAGCTGGGAAGGGTTGGGTTAATACATGTAATTTCTTTTCTTTCATTGGACTTCCTTTTGCCAACTTTACCTTGTATAAATAATTTTGCCTGTGAGAGTCTTTACATGGAATGCAGATTGACTATTACTTCCTGAATAGATTTAAATTTAACACCAATTTAGTCACTGTAGTATTCCTATATTGGAAATAACAGCTTCCATAGGACTTCTACAAAGTGCCAGAAATATGATCTCATATGTGGAAACAAATTTAAATGTGTTTTCTTTTACATGTTTTCTTTTCGTATATTTTTCCCACCTATGTTTCCCTTGTTTCCCAAATTCTCTCCTCTGCTCCAGGGCTGTGAGAAATCTGGAAAATTACCCCGTGAAAAAAAACATTAGCTTTTAATAAGAAGCGCCAGTCTCAAGAACTTTTATGTTAAAACTTATTTTTTTTAAAAAATCAGGCTATTCCTCCTTCCCAAATGCCAGATGCTTTTAAGATAAAGCTGGACTGTCCCGTTCGTAGTTCCTGAACTGAAATGCGAATGCCAATAATAAAGAGAGGTTTGATCAGGAGTTTGGAAAACATTTATTTAGCTTGGATGTTGCGAAAGTGATTGGCTCCCGCTTTGGGAAGCGGCATTTCCCACGAGCTGCTGGGATAGCCCTGACTGCCCGCCAGGGCTCACCGGCCAGGGAAGGGGCTCGGGGAGGACCGCGGCTCCTCACTTTGTCCTCTGCTTTCCGTGGGGACGTGGAGGGGCCAGGTCTTGGCTGTGAGATGCGTCAGCTCACGTGGGAGGGCAGCGTGGAGTTGCCACCTCCTTGTCCCCGTGGCAGAGCTGGAGAAAACCACCCCTCACGTACAGCAGAAGGGCTATGGGGAGGAGACTAACAGTGACTTTCCCTGTTCTCTCCCATGAGACCATGCTAATGTAAGGCTTAATCTTTGTTTCCTCCTTTCTTTCTCAAAAAACCCCAAACCAAATAAAACAAACAAACAAAAAAAAAAAGAGCCCACCTCAGAATGAGATCATAGCTCAATGCATTATGGTTTGGATGCAAATGTACATTTTCAGTGGGTTCCTTGGCTCATATGTCAGGCGCTATTGGAATTTTTGTAGTTATTTGGCAGTTGAATAGTATGGTTTCCAACTTCTTCTTCATCAGCTTTTTGAGGCAAACAGAAAAGAGCTAATAATACGCTTCAGTTTGCTCTCCAGGCTTGGAAAGCTAGCAACCAACTTGCTGGAACTCTAATACTCCTTCTCTAGCCTGCCTCCTGTTCTTCGCAGTCAGAAATCTCCGTAGGTGCAGCTGAAGACCACCCTCTATGGGTGGGCAGCACCTTGCCTGCTCCCCGGCAGGAAGAAAAGTTGCTGCAGGTCAACAAGGCGGCACACCTTATCGTGAATATCTCCTTTACTCGGCTTTTTGCGGTGCTTTGCTTGATGCTTTTTGAGGTTGGTTGCATCTTGCCTGCTTACCCGTCTCCCAGACCACCGGAGGAAAGCGGAGCGGTGTTTAGCCCGACTTTGGGTCACGGCCTGACTTCCACTTGCTCGTGCCGCAGATACCTGTGGCGTGTGGCCACTGCAGTTGGTTGCAGGCTGGGCGCACGCCAGGGTCCAGCAAAGATGCATCCCCCGAGCAGCTGAGCTCCTGCTCGCCCTCGGGGAGGGCTGTCGGGGCTGAACGTGAAGCTCCCTCGCTGAAAAGGGGTTTAATCCTAATTTCTACATGATTCCTTTGCTGTGAGTTTTATCAGTGGAGTTTATCTTTACAAATAATGCCGAATGCTTCTCAAACTTACTAAAAGTTGTGGCAGAAGAGTGACAAAATAGTAGACGAGGAAGCCCTCGCCATGGGGGATGAGTTGCTCGGGGAGCAGGAGCCTCCCCAAACACCCCGTCTTTTCCTGGTGGCTCCGGTGCTCCAACAGCCCTAAAACTTGAATGCTCTGTGGCTCTCAAACTCACCTGCCAAGCATGGACTATCGAGGGCTGTGCTGGGTGAAAAAGAGGGATACTGAGTCACAGATTGCCTGTCTGATGGCTTGCTTTGCTGCCTTTTTCCTTTTCTGTCCCCCCACATAGTATCCATGTTTCTTGGGTCACCCAAGGATGCTTCTTCCATGAGTTTCGTTACCGATAGGAAGCAGTGAAGCCCTGAGGGTGCAAAGTGAGACAGTTCAGAGATGGACAAAGGGGTAGCTTGAAGATACAAGAAAAGCAGAGCGTGGCCCATAAGAGAAAATTATGAGAGTCTGTAGAAGAATCAGGAATATTTGAAGGGGCTATAGACTCCTCACCCTTTCTCCTTCCTGCCTGCCATAGTGGTGTCCTCTGCACCGCCACACCTCGTATTACCCAAGAACTTCTCAGTGATGTGGGAGGATCTCCGTAACTATCTGACTTTGTCAGTGGCCTGCCGTACAATTAACAGGAGATGCTGTTTGCTGAGATCTGAGGGGCTCCAGAGTTGCCATCAGCCTGTCACATTAGTGGACAGGCTTGTAGAGTAGCTAAACAGGATTATCTCCAATGGAGCAAAGACCAAATTGGCTGGTCAGAATGTGGCAGCAGGAGAAGCCACGGCAAGACACTGGGAACCGTAATCACGTACGTGTGTTTAGGCTGAGAAAGTAAAGCTGATTGCTCCTGCATTAGGAGCAAGGAAGCGATTTGCACACTTTCTGCAGGTAGCACAGCTAAGGAGCTGCAAAAAGCTGGTTTTGCTATTGGATAAGCAGCTGCAGAACTGCCATAAAACTTCTAAGCATGTCCAAGGGCAACAGTTATGGCGAAAAAGTATAATTTTATCATTAGGTCTAAATCTGTCCCTAGAACAAGCAACGGTTAGTAACTCGAGTCTATAGCTGGCAAAATGTAAATTAACAATATCAGCTCCTGTAGCTAATGGCAGTTTTACCGGAGGGAGTATTGCAGGATTGGGCTCATAACAGATTTTACAGACGAGAGATCCTGATTCAGTACCGAGTCCCACACAGGCACAGGGATCCCTGCCATGTGGCGCTCATCTCCGATTGAGGATGACATGTGTCCACTCCGAGGACGTAATGGCTAATACGCTGCGCATTAAGTTAAAAATATAACAGCAAGTCTGCATAGTCGGCATGCCATTCGGGGAGGAAAACACTCACTCGTGCATATTAAACTGCATTTCTACGCTCGTTTTTACATTTCTTTCCTCCGTACACCCCAAAGGATCATTAGGGACGAATGGTCTGTACATCATCATTTTATGAAACAAAGATGTGTTTGTTTTACACGAAGGCAACAAAAAATCCTCGCTGACTTCTATTATTTTTCCCCGTATCGTACTTTAAACAGAAGTAACCAAGTGTTATACCCTTTTATCTCCCCCCCATCAGAAACTACCTGCTGCAGATGTATACCGAAGCCCCGCAATGGCTTTGCCAAATGCAATATAGCGAAAGCCCTTGGTCCTTTGAAGCCTTGCACATGGGCATAGCTTCATATACATGGCAATTTTGTTGTCCTCTACGGGACATAATTCTTCATAATTCTGTGGCTGCATGAAAAACTTGGGTTCACTCCAATTTTTGGGGTTTTTTTTTTCAACTAGTTTTTAAATGACAACATACTGAGAAA
>VUYV01000047.1:2661346-2663846 GCA_008711295.1 Anarhynchus alexandrinus
TTAGCTAAAACCCTAAACATTTCGAAATACGGTGTGTTACATATTGAACATTCAGCTTTTCTTCTGTGATTTATTTCCACACTTGTAGGAAACAGCCCGGGTTTTCATATCAACTCAACAGTTGGATTTTTAAGTGCCTCATTGTGGTCTCTGCATTGCATATATCTTTGGGACTACATCTAAAGTTTGATTCAAGAATGGAAGCGTTGATAAAAATATTACATTCATATCTCCAAAAAGTAGCATAAGCATTCAGGGGAATTGCAAAAGTGAAGATATTGCAAATTTCCCTGGAGGAGCAGATCCGGATAGTTCTCGGCAGTGGGAGGGTTGGGGGAAAACACAAGCAATCGTAAAATTGCTATCGCTGGGCCCAATCCTGCACAGAGCTCCTCACTGAGCAACTGTGCAGCGCTTGCAAGTTCTGATTTACACAACGGGGCTGCCATCGGGTTTGGTAGCCCGGATCAAAAAAGAGCCCGTGCACAGAAGATAAATCCAGATCTTTTTTGCTCTTTAACAACCTACATTTCCCAACTAATTAAATCAATTGCGATAAGACAAAAATCCTTTGCAATTAACGCAAAAACCTGCATTTTAAGGACAAAAAGTTGCATTTTAACACTGATCTGCTGATCCGATAGCGTAACTACGAAAGGTAGAGGCGAAAAGTCCCCAAAGTTCTTTCCCTGCTTCAAAAGAGGCGATGGCTGGAGAAGTTTGGTGGAGACTTTCTGTCCAGAGCAGAACCTTTGCAGGAACTAAACGACCCTGTGAGGAGCAGACTGGCTCTGGCCAATCTCCTCCATAGGTACACAGGAGGATTTTCATGGATTCAAAACAAAACAAAAAAAAAGGCAGTTTATCCCCTCAATTTTTAGGCAAGGGTTTGCCTTTAACTGTCCGCAGGGAAAGCCGTCCCTTAGAATCAGCTGCTCAGATGTAAAATTGCTGTTGACTCGATATTGAGCTAAACCAGAAGTGGTGTTGTCTCTACCAAAAAGGGGGAGAAAGACTATGCTGATTGGGAACGGAGAAAGTTCCCGGTGGATGAGGTCAGAACATGAGGTGTTATAGCAAAAAAAGAGTAAATAATCTCCATGCATTGGCCATTTGTCGCATGGTCTCTGCCTGAAGCTTTCTCACCTCTGCCTAAAGTGCTTGCAAATTTGAAGAAGACCATACCCTACCTTCGCCCTGCATTCTGCATGATTTGGAGGTACTATTCGATAACTAACAGCAAGATGACCTAAAAAGCACAATACTTTTGGGGAGCCTGGTCCCGATTAAACTGCATTGCCAGGTAGGAAGCATTCGGATTTGTACTGAAAACTCAACTCATGAGGTCAAACTATCATCAAGGATGAATTTGAATATTTATTTTTCTTTTTTTTTTTTTCCAAGAGTGGCCTTATCTCCTCTGAACCTTTTGCATTCCACTATATCTTAATTGAAACGTAGGTTCTGTACTTTCTGCTCAGGGATTTTGATAAGTGTTTGCAGACTATGTAAACTTCTGAATAATAACTTTTACCGAGCCAGAAGGTTCCTTAAACATCTTTAGTATCATTTTGTGCAGCATTATTCTGCTCTCTAAGATAATGCGTTATCAATACTTCATAAGATAGCTTCAACCCAGGAAGGGATAAAATTCATATTTGCTTTCAAACTGGGTTTTTTTTTTTCAGGGTGTAGGCCATAGATCACGCAGCTGTCAGCGAGCAGATAATCTTGATGACTAAAATGAAACCACTGCAAGAAAAAAGGTGCCCAGAGTCTATCTTGAGGGAGGGAGGACTTGGTTAGTGAGTTAGAGCTAAGAGGAGCAAGGAGCAAAAGTTTTTTGTTGGGTTCTTTTGGGTTTTTTTTAAAGTTTTGCTGTTCATTCTGGGTGTCATCTTGGGGAGAAAATATAGGAGAATATTCTGGTGGTTGAGGTTGAGGAAAATCTTCCTTTTCCCTGTTTATTTTCCACCTCTTGGCAAGGGTGTGCCAGCGCGATGGGTTGGAGTTATTGCCGTGCCGGTGGGGTGGCAGAAAGGGAAAGTTTGAGAGAGTGCTCTTGGAAGGGGTGGAGGCCTTTTGTTTCCTGATTTATAGAAAAAAAATGATCATTTTTCGGCTGCCTCCCAAGGCAGAAGTTATTTAAAGCATTCTTAGAAAACAGATGACCCTCCCCCCCAAAACAATTAAAAAAAAAAAAAAAGGGAGCAGGAAAGGTTTGCTTACTTTTCTCAACTGTCTTTCCAATCGTGCCAATCAGGGCAAGGCAATTCACAGATGGAATTGGAGAAACCAGGAACAAAAATGAGACACCTGAAGTAAATTTTTTAAAAAATCAGTGTAATAAAAAAATTTAAAAAAATTTGACGTTTTAAGGCAAATTACACCACGAAAAAAATGTCTCTCTGATGGAAAGCAGCACAATAAGTAACGCTCAGGAGTTACAATTTGGGGGATTTTCCATTAACAGAGCTCACCTCTAGTTTGAAAGGTTTAC
>VUYV01000047.1:2665330-2672830 GCA_008711295.1 Anarhynchus alexandrinus
TTTTTTCCCAGCCTGTTGTTTAGGCCTGAGCAAATAAATGGGAGTTTAATTCAATTAGAGCCTGGCTTTAGTCAGTTGCCTCATGACAGAAATTATTCAATATTTTTTCCCCTCACATTGTTTGGTTTACACATCGCTGCCTCCCTTGCTTTTGTGCTCTGTTTAGAGTGGCCGTAATGCGGTGAGCTTTTGTGTCTGCCATGTCGCCGTCCCTTTCACCGCTGTCTGGTTTTGTCAGTCCTGAGGTGCAACGATGCTATTTTGAAAACAGAAAGGTTTTAATGTATTAGGAACGGGGCCCGCGCTTGCACAGCAGCAAAATGTTGGAAACAAAGCTCGCCGGCCGGGACCGGCGACCGAATTACAGCCGGGGGAGGGATGCTCTGGGGCGGGGGGGGAACCTGAAGTCCCCAAGGTCCCGGCCCACCACGCATGGAGCCCACGGCCTTGCCCACCTCTGCCAAAGTCGGGGGCATCAGCATCCTAGATGTTCCCAAACCCACCCTGACCCCAAAACACCCTCAGAAACCTTTCCCTGGGGAGCTGTAGGGGCAAGCAACACCTCTGGAGGAAGGCTGGCAAAGCCCTCATTTCCACCTTAATGGTTGGAACCTCCTCCCCCCCTCCATCTCCTCACCTTGGAGCTGGGCAGGTGATGCCCAGTGGCGTTATCCTCTGGGCAGAGCTGATCTCCCCCATTATTCCTGCTGATGGGTTCGGAAGCAGCGTGTTACCTGTTAGACACAAGATTTCCTGTTGACACCAGGAAACTAGAAAACAAGGAAAAAAAAAACCAACAACCCAAAACACCAAAACCCAACCCAGCCAAGGCTGCCAAACAAGCAGGCAGAGATTTTCAAGGCAATTGTGTTGGGGTTTGGGTTTTTAGTGTTTTTTTTGTTTGTTTGTTTGTTTTTTATAAAGTTAGTTGGTTTGTTTTATTTTTTTTTTAATGGAGAGGCTTGCGCTGCGCAATGCTTTTGCGTGGAAGTTTGGAGGTTTCTTTGCAGAGAAGTATGTGTTTGGGAGGCGAGATGTGGCTACGCCAGCAGAAGGTAGGGTTAACATCTAAGAGTTTTCTCTCTAAACTTTTAACGAGGAAACGATCACCCCTCCTGAGCTGAAATACCGGGTTGTTTAGGCTCTAAATTGTGGGTTAAATGCAATATGAAAAATGAGTCAGATGTGTAGCTATTAATCTTTGGGGCGGAGGAGGATGAAATGCCAGCAGATACAGAACTTCTTAAAAGAAATAGAGAGTCATTATGAGGTTGCCTTTTTTTTGCATGATGGTATTACTCATTTTAAGTTACAAAATGACCAGTCTGTGATTTCTGAACATTTGAATGCAGTCCAGCGTTTATTGACTTTCTACCTACTACATGGTTATGAAGTTGAGCAACCTTTTTGGAAGAAGGTGATAGACACAATATCTATTTATGCAAGGACACATTTCGCTTTTCTTTATGTTCTGTTTATTCAAGGTTTTGTTTCCAAGGTCTTATTACTATAAAACTTAAAGCGAGACAAGGTCTGCCCTCATGTCAGATAACAACACCAAAACAATTCTGATGGTTCAGTAGCTTATTATTTCATACTTCCAGGTCTTAAATAAATTACAGTTATTTTCACATTCCTCCTGAATATCCTTCAGGCATGATAATAAGTGCATTTTTTTCTGAAAAGACTCTTAATATTTCTTTTCTTCTCATTGATTTTAAATATTTTCTTGAATTGTCATGTACGATAATAATTAGAGGGGGTCTTGCTAAATTTCTTTCACTGTGATGCTTATATTGTTTAGCTTCTTGACATATTTTACTAATCACTGCAGAACTGTTGGCAAATAGATTGTAAATTACATCGAAACACAGAAGTGCAGCACTAGTTTTCGCATCTTTTCTCCAGCATTCCTTTGCTGCAGCCTTGCAGATTCCCTTTTTTCTTTCTTTCTTTTTTTTTTTCCCCATTCAAAGGCAATTATTGACTTGGGTTTTGAAGTGCAGATTATCAAGGTATTATTTCCTTAGAAGTGCAGTACTGTAGACTGTAGAAAGCAAGAGGACCTGAGTAATTTTCTAGAGAAGAGAAGGCGCTAGTCTAAATGACTCAATGAATGACACATGTTTAGGGTTGGGTATTTTCTCCCTGAAGCATCAGTGTGATGCATCTCTCCTTTTTCCTTTTTTCGTCTGCATGGGTTAAATAAGGTAATCAACGCTGTTATAATTTTACTAGAGAAGAAAGCCACGTTTTTCCTTTTTTGTTTATTAATATGTAGTTACAGGGTGGGTATAAAGTTACTGTATTACAGTCTGGGAATAAATGAATCTGGGCAATTTAAGGACTGGCTGAGCGATGTGCTGGACCAGATCCTGGTTCCACTGAAATGAAGGAGATTGTATCAAAGCGCCACAGAAGAAGTAATCGATATTGAAAAAGAGAAGAAGTTGTCCCAGAATGATTCCATTCTTTTCTCCTCTCGTGATTACAGTGGTGCTTCCAGTAAAATCCAGAACTTATCCAAACTATTTTTTCCTCTATTTATTCCATCCTAACCTTAAATATTAGAGCCCACAAGCCAGGATGGTCAGTAGCACACTGCAGATATGAAGCCTCCAAGCCCTCCTGGCTGGCGCGGTGGCAGGACGTGCAGCACACTGCCCCGCGTTCCCAGGTTTTGGTCGAGGTCCCGAGGGCTCTCCTCTGAAACCTGAGGTGAGAGGAATTGGGAGCATGCGCGTCATTTGTTTTGTTAGGAATATGTCAGATGCTGTGGCACTTGTTTCTAGTAAGTGCTTCCCGTTCGGAGGCATTACTGCTGCAGCTGAAGTTTTGCAGTAATAGGGATTTATCGAATGGGTTTTGTCTCTGGCGCCATTTGCGTCCATTTGCAAAGGAACTTTCCAGTCGCTTTAGGTAACTAAGGTGCTACTTTTGTATAAAAAGTGTGTTATGTGATATTTTATAACTCTTCTTGGCAGTTGTGTGGATGTTAAGACCTGTGTACTCAATGGTCCACAGTTTGAATGATGTCCGCAAATACAAATTTACATAGCACATAATGACAGCTTTGAAGAATAAGTCTCATTTGACAGTCTTAAGGGATTTCAGGAAATATTTCTTTGGATTTTTTTTTTTAATAATAAAATCTTCAGTCTACAATATTTAGGTAATTCTACATTTCTGTCCGCCTGCCCATCTAATAGACATTAGACATGTAGCAACTGCTTCTGCTATTGTGTTAGCAGTGGATTTGACTTCCTCTTGATTGAGAAGGAAGGACAAATTGACTCATTTGACAAGACCATACAAACCACTCATCCACAGCCACTCACCCACCTTCCCAGTCTTTCTCTACTACAGAAAAAATAATATTGCTTTCTTGGTCTAGATTTACTTGGTGGGAGGAAGGGCTGATTTTTTCTTTACTTATTTTTTTTTTTCCTATGAAATACATCCTAGGTGAATAACATGAGGACAATTTTATTTTTACCTATGAAGTTTCCTACCCGGAGGCTCCCTTTCCAGGTACTGCCAGCTCCCTCATAACGGTGGGAACCTGACAAATTCTTCTACCCAACACCGTACACATCTGGAGGAGAATTATTCTGCTGGCAATTATAAACTTAAACTCTTGCAGGGAGATGGTGGGAGGGCTGAGTTCCTTAGAAATCACGTTCAGCTGTTGGAGTTCTTTCTGGGTCTGATAGCAGTGTGCAAACTGTATTTCAGGCCCTTCATAGCAAAGGAGCGAGTTCTCAACAGGTTGATAGACATGTAAGGTGGGTAAATGGCAATTTACTGTCTTCCAGAAACTGCCATGCCTATATACTTCAACAGAAATTATCCTCTGCTGGAAAAGGATACTATAGCAAAACTCCCACTTTTCTCAGGACTCTTCAGGAATATGAAAGATTGTATTCCCTAAAAAGTTATACACAGAAATGAAACAGCCTCAGAAAACATATTTTCCTTTAGTTAAGAATCTTTCCTTTCTACATAAAAGCTGAAAAAAGTAATGAAAATAATAAAAGTATCTCTGGGACAAAAGATAATAGACAACGGTATACAGTTCCAGCTCCTCTTTCATCTCCTCTGTCCCTCATCATCAGTCACTGCAGTGAGGAAGGAGAACTATCAGACTTGGAACTGTTCTAGTCCAGTAAAAGCTTTGATTTTTCAACCCCCCGCTACAATTCTTAGGCATACTGCATAGGAGTTATCACTGCTGTTTGCAAGCAGCCAGGAAAAGGAAAGGGGATAAAATATTCACCTCCAAAGTCAACACTGAATGAAGCTATGTATCTATATTTCTCTTTCAAGGACATCATCAAAACTCGTGGAGGCAAAGCCATCCACTGCAAACCACGAGGCTGTATAGATTTTAAGGTAATAAAGCTAACGTAACTGTCAGTCTCCAAACTGAAACCATGGTAGCCTTTTTAACTAAAGAGAAAGTTATTTTTTTCTTTTCTGAAGAGGCTTCTTCTTCAAAGACCCTATTGATGGGAAGGTAGAAGGAAACCTGACATCATTTTGGATTCTTCCCAGCCTACCTTCAGGCATCTCTTTCTACTGCTTCTTTCATGGAGGCGCTCAAGTCTTAGTGTGACAATTTAAAAAATATGAAGCCTCTGGGCTATTATGAATTTCTGTCCCCAGAGAGAAACACAGCACAAATCTGACACACCAGAAGACTCAGAGGAATGGTCTATTCTCTGTTATTTTGAGATGGTCAGCTTGAGACTGAAGGTGATATTGTTGTGGGGGTGTGTGTGAAACCCACATTGTTTTTTACAAGGGGTAACTCCGAACTGCATTGGAGTACCTGAGGGGATTTCAGAAATACAGGGAAACAAGGAAAGAGGTGTAAGGATGAGAGTGAGAAGTAAGAAAGAGAGGGGTGATGGAGGATATGTTGGCAGATGCCAATGGACAGCTTGGGTGATTCTGCGGATGACATGTGTTTTCCAGACAGAACAATGGCATCCAAACTGCTAATCAGAACACAGGGTTGGCTCCGTCTCTCCGCTGTAAATCTTGCATTCTTCTGTCTTGCTTGTAGCCAGATTTTTCAGTCAGTCAATAGAAAAAGTGGATCAAATTCTGTAGTTATCTGGAGCCTTTGAATTGGAGTCAGTGAAGTGCTTTAAAATTACTGTGAAAGTAAGAGGAAGATAATTCAGTCAAAATGCAGATATGAAAATACCTGTGATTTCTCCTATACAAAACCCAAATAAATGTTGTGAACTAGGGACTTTGCAGCCACGTCCATTCTGTTTTCTAGTTCCACAACCTCTAGAACGTAGGAACAAAAACATGGGTTTTGGCAAGTGAAAAAGGTTATTTCAGGCCTATTCATCAGGAGTAAGACTCAAATTGAAAGAAATGGCATTAAACATAGGAGAGTCCCTCAGAAGAGCTCACAACTGTTCTTCATCCATCTTTTCTTGTTCACTTGCCTCTTCAGTCCTCAAAAAGATTAGATTATTCTTTTGTGTTTAAACTATATCAGTAAGATAACTACAAGAACAGTCCTGTTTTTGCCTCTGTGTTTAAAGAAAGAGGAAAGCAGATTTTGGGCAGGGAATGAGAAGTGTGAATGTATTAAGCTGCACTATTACGGAGAGAATTTTCTTCTGCCATTTGATTCCTCATAAGATAATGTACTTGTAATTTCTTAAGACTTACAAGATGTGTCCCTAAATACTGAAAAATCATAAAAATCAGATCATAGATACAGTTAAGCAACAAAAACATCTCCTTGAACATCATGAATGTTAGAGTCATACCGATTCCATACGCATTTCAAGCAAATACTGAAGGTATATTGTCTTCCTCCAGGCTATGCTTTTGTTTCTCCTGTGAACAGGCTCTATAATCTACCAGGAGAAAAGGCTATCTTGAAGGATAAATAAATAATCAATTATTTATATTTCTAAAAGCATTCCACTGTGCTCTTAATGCTGTATAACCATTTAAAAGTACGTATTCAGCAGAGAATTTCCAGTCTGGGAATCTAGTGTATGTGATTTAATTAACACCCTCAAGATTCATAGGAAGACGAATCTGCTCCTGGTCATCAGCATCCACTAACTGACCCATCACTTCAGTGCAGAGACAGCCATAAGAATAGCAGAGATTGGTTGACCACACAACTGCCAAAATTAACGTCTCCCAATCAAGATATATAAACCTTGGTGAATCCCATTGTTGTTAGCAGGAGCAAGGAAACAAACACTTGCTGAAAAGAGAGGCCAAGAGAGAGCCAAGAGCCTCACCAATTTGTTGTGTATCTCATCTGACAGTGCAACTTGTGTCATGGCCTCAGGACTCTACCGAAAAATATAAATAGAAGAAATATGAAGTAATTTGCTTACATGATACAGGAGTGTTCCTTGTTATTGGGGTTCAAAATAATGTCACGGTCTCTTGTTGCAGTCTTTAGTGGGCTTAACTTTTTTAACTTAATGCATATTCTAAAGCACTTATGTGGAACGGCAACCAGGCAGGGTGAGACACAGGCCTGAACATCAGTTTTTAGGCTTCAGGGCTGAGCAACCCTTGAGATCTGCATGTTAGATTTCTCTATTTTTGCTGCCTTCTAATATCACATCTTAAAGACAGTTGAGGTCCTGTCTGTTGGCAAAATCTCTTAAATCCTATGTCTTCCTGCTTGTGGAGTTCACATGTTGATGGTACATCCTATTAGAACCACCATTCCCATACCAATTATGATTACTCGAGAAATTTCTAAAATTAAATGTATTTTTATTATTAACGTACCTTCCCTGACAACAGTGTTTATTCTGGTGGGAAAAGAGTGGGTGTACCCTAAGCTTCCTGTGGTATCGCTTGTATTGTCCTCATTTCTCTTAGGATGAGAGACACCCATTAGCAATAGAACAGAAGAGATAAAAATCACACATGCACACAAAAAACGCAGGTAAGGCCTTTTCTGTTTAGGGTCTGTAGATGACAAAAGCAAGGAAATGCAAGGGTAATGCTATTACTTCATTCTTAGATCGTATCATTTATACTTAATGTGCTGCAGAGTGTTGTGAGCATTACAGGATTCTGCTATCCACAGAGTAAGAAAGCATAAAAAAAGTACAGTCTTATCTACGTGCAGAATTTGCCCACATGTAAGTCTTTATTCCCTAAATCCTTTGCACACGTCAAGCCCGAATATGTGGTCATGGCTTGGGAATTTCCAAGAACTGGTTGGAAGAAAGCAGTTTCTTCTCTCGTGTTTCCAGGCTTGGCCGGGCAGCTTCTAGGGCTTCTCCTGTGGTTTGTCCTCTGGTCACCCCACCAGCCACTCCTGACCTGTAGATGGGTCATAAGGAGTGCAGATTTCTTTACATGGGGATGAAACAGAGCTTTCACCATCCATCGAGGAGAAGGGCATATTTTCTTATGTGGACACTTTCATTTTCCAGAATCACAGAATTGTAGGGCTCGAAGGGACCTTTGGAGATCATCCAGTCCAAGCCC
>VUYV01000047.1:2682830-2707830 GCA_008711295.1 Anarhynchus alexandrinus
TGACAGCTCAGAAGATCTGTGTGACGATAGATAGAAAGAGAGATATAAGAACTTCTTATATCTTCCTTTTGTATTTGCAGTTTCTTCCAGGTATAGATCTCACAGTGTCTGCTAACTGATTATTTCTTTTAAACATGGAAAAAAAAAAAATAAAAAAATCTCTTTTTATCACCCGACAGCTTATTAGATTTGATATGGGGAAAAGCCCTTCGTTTGCACCGAACAAATAGTTCTGTTTTCCACCGCTGGCCGTCATGTTTAAAGTAAATAAGTTCTCGTCCATCCAGCACCGCTGAACTCATTCAGTTGCCAGAACAAAGCCATTGTGTAGAGGTCCACAACAGCCCTTTTCTCTCCTTTCCCCGAGCAGGATCTTCCCCTCTTCCCGCAGTGTGCTCCCCAGCTTTGTAAGCAATTCCATAACGCGCAAACGCTAAAAGTGTGCGTGCTTTTTCCACAGAAGAAATGAAGGAAGATTATGACACTATGGGGCCTGAAGCCACAATTCAGACCGCTGGAAACAATGGTACAGGTAAGGCCCTGCATGATACGGGCACCGCTCCCCTTCCGTACCACGTAGAATTAGCTGCGCGCGAAGTGGCGGAACAATTTCTTTTTTGTTTTCGGTTGAACAATCGGGAAGCGCTTACGTAATTCTCCTGTTTTGGTTTTGGTAGGGTTTTTTTAATTATTTTTTTTTTAATTTTTTTTCCCCCAATTTGATGGCGACGGTGCAGCGACAAACTCATTCGGTGAGAGTCCCGGCTGCCCCTCCCGTACCCCGCGACGTTTCAGCCCCTGACTCCTTTTAACCGCATCCTCGGGAGCTAATAGTTTTCAGCAGCGCGAGGAGATGTTTTTCCCAGCGAGGGCGAATCTCGGGCAGTTTAAAGAAGCTGGACCAAGATACAGTAGTCTTTTAATGAGGGAGACCGTACAAAGAGCTTGATAATGAGGATGGGGTGCACCCTTCTTGGCAACCCCAGATTCGCATGGTGCACAGAGTAAGCTACTTCAGAGACTGAAAACATCTTTTCAGCAAGACACACATAAACCCCTTACACAGATACACAGACACACACACTTTAAATGCATATTTATGAGATTATTATGTTTCTGGCTAATCTTTTTTTTTTTTCCCCACTTTCCGCATCTCTTTCTTTCCCTTCTTCTTAGAAATCAATACATTTTGTGGAACAAGAAAGGGGGCAGAGATATTTAGCCGGCATCATCTCCGAGCCATCTCTTTTTTTCCCTGTAGCAGAGCAAAACAGCCAAAGGTTTCTGTTACTGTTTTCTAATCCAAATGAATTCAGGGGTTTACCAGGTTTTCCAAAGGCCACAAGGCCCCGCTCCATCCTCAGCACAGCTGAATGCCATACATCACCCAACGTTTCTTTCGCGTTTCGTCACAATGTGAGATGTTGCAGATATACCCCCAATTTACACGGTGAAAAGTAAGAGTTTTCTAGTATAAGTACGTTTCTGTGCATTCTATTATGAGATGTAGTTCACAGGTAATGCCCTCTACAAATATTACTGTAAAAGGTTCTACCTAGGGCTTGCAAGGATTTTATTACTCACACTTTCCTAATGTTGGCAACACCCACATAAAACCCCGATGCTCTTATTAAGTAACACAAGAAATTTACTTTATAATTCTTGAGGGAGAAAATAATAGGAAAATAAAACCATGTCACCGCCTTTTTCATCCATTAGATTTATTATGCATGAAAGGAGGGTGGCACCGAGGCACAGTTTATCATTACATATATACTTAACGACGTTGCCATACGGAACTGGATACATACGTATTTTAAAAGCTTTTTTTATTTCCAAGGGACGTTAATAAAGTGTCAAATTGTGCTCAGCCCTTGGAGAAACAGGACTTGAAAAGACGTCTGATTCAGAAATAAGACTTGATGGTTATCTGAATTACCATTACCAGAGCCTTTGAGGTCCCCTATCAGTCCGTGTGACTTCCTTTGCACATATTTTCCTTACCATAACAGGCCTTGACTCTTTCATACTTGCAATGTGGTCTGCTCGAGGGGGGGAAGACTTCATGTCCTCTTAGCCCTTTCCCTTCCAGTATCTGATGGTCTCTTCTGCCTGCTCGGCTCCGTCCTCACGGCATCTCTCTGGGGGGCAGGGTGCCGCCAAGCCCTTGCACAGCGCCGCCCCTAACGGGGTCAGACCCACGGCTGTGGGGTGTCCTGCCCCTTCTGAAACCAGTTTGCTGGGGGAAAAAGATAAGAGTTGCCCCTACCCGGCTTGGTGCACTGCAAACTCATGGTTCAAAGAGGGCTTTGCGTTTGGTCGGGTGGTCTGCGTCTAAAACGCAAAAGCTGCTGTGGACGTTGCACCCGGCAATTCCTTCCCCAAATGCCCTCTGCAAAAGTCTCGGGCTCCTCTTTACCCCGGCTGCTCTTTGCTGCAACGGGCGGCTCGCTCAAATAACCGTTGCGAGTTGTCTAGTGCTCTGCTGGTGTTTGATTCAAATCTTTTATCGCTGAGGCGCTCAGAGCCACCTCCTTCAGCGGAGGCTGGTGCCCGGGTAACTTGGGTAGAACATGTTTCTGCCACGGACGCAGTCTCCCCAGTCTCTTAAGGGCGATGTCAGATTATTTAGTCATATTGAAGCATCTGATAAACTAAATGCCTTTGCCAGTCTTTTCACCGGCAGTGGAAGATGCCAGGTGACAGCATCCTCTGGTAGGAGCTGCAGCATCCTTCAAGCAGAGTAAAAACTCCTCCAGGCTTGGCTGTTGAGGTGCTCTAACCATTATTTGAGGAGGAAAGGGAAGAGGTCAGTCCCTGAGCCGTTGGGGATCCTTCCTGCCTAGTCTGGGAAATGTTCAAAGTTTTCTTCTTCAGCCTCACTATAGGCTTTGGGCCTGTCTTGAGTGTCTGGCCTCAATTTTTCCCTGCAGGTTGTCTGGGAATTTAATACTGGTGTTTAATAAAATAGCTGAGGTGAGGCTGAGACTTGTCCCAATGAAAGAAGTTGGATCAGTGACTCCACCAAAAGCTGTACTGCAATGACCTTCCTGTAGCCAAGAAAGCCACTTGGGTCTTCCTACAAATTAACATGGGCTCTTTGAGATGGGCCAAGGAGGTTTCTCTCATTTAACACAACACGCCTCTCCCTCTTGACACCAGATCCTGTAAGCGCTCCGTGACCTGCGCTGAGCACAGAGACAGGAGATACACCTTCAGGCTCATTCCCATACATCCAACCAGCAAAGTTGCTGTAGGTGCATGCAACAACCGTGGTGTATTTTTAGCATCAAATTCATCGCAGAACATCATTAGTAGAGAAAGAAAACTAAAAGAAAAAGTCTCTGTTATTAAATTATTCTGCTATTGTCAGAGTGGCCACTTCCTAGTGGTACTTAAAAAAGAAATCTTGTTATCCATACATTAATCAGCTGCATTTTCATAATGAGCCGTGGAGACTTAATAGTGGAAAAGCAAAAGTGACCATTAGAGTGAAAATTTTAGGTTTTGGTCCTGCTAAATTAATTTGTAAATATTTCTGGGGATTTCTGAAATGGTTACTTGGCAAAATGATGTTTTGCAGAAGGTGCAGAGGGGTCTTTTTCGAATGTGAATGAACAAATTCCTATGGTTTATTTTATTGTACCTGTCACAGTTATTGCAACTGGAATGTTTGCAGAAAATAGATTAACAAATTCCCTGTAAACAAAGAGAAAAACATTGCCTGGTTTCGATTACCAACATCTGACAAGCTTCGAGTAAAGATCTCTTAATATAATTTGAAGAAGGGGAAAAAAAACCAACCCAAAAAACCTTCGGGGGGGAGGAAAACAGAAGTAAAACTTGGCAGGTTGGAGGACAGGCCGTTTTCAGGCTGTAATCTGTGTGTACCAATGGGGGCCTCTCACTTCCTGGCTAATGAAGGCTGTGGTTTTATTAGCTTTGTTTGCGATTAAGGGCAGCTATCACCATCTCGCAGGACGAGTTCCCACACAAAATAACTGGTCTCCCAAGCTCCTTGAACCTCTCTCTCGCTTTATCTTGAAAGGTCCTAAATGCCTCCAAAGATAGCTTCCCTTAATGCGTTTTATTTTTATGTGACACAGCCACACCAGCTTTTGGAGCTGAAAATATTTCTGCTCTCCGGGCTCCAATAATTAATTAAAAAAGGACTTATTTGGTGAGGTCACCCGCCGTAGATCTCGCTGAAATTCTTGCCTTGCAGGAGGGGATGTGCGATGTGTGCGCAGCGTTAGCCCACGAGGAATCCGGGAACATGACTTTCTGCATGGAAAACAAATTAGGGCGCGGGGCGGGGAACAAGCCTTTTCCCCCCAGAAATCGAGAGAGGAACCTAATGGGTATCAGATGGGTCTTTTTAGTAACACTGGGTGAGCTTCCAGCCACGTCTGAATTGTCAGTAACGTCGCTGGTGAGAAAGCAGATACACATGGTCACCTTTTGCTATTTATGTTAATCTCCAGCTCTGCAGCACTGGTTGTATTGTTTCAGTTAAGGATCTACCAGCTTTTCCACTAAATCCCCTTGTTTTTAGGGGTTTATAATATAGACATAAACATTTGCTTTAGCTCCTGGATTGCATGCGCAGACATAGAAGCCAAATAATCCAGAGAATTAGGAAGCCAAGGCCAGTAATATGGCAGCAGCCCTCTGCAACCTCTTGGATCAGCCTCCAGATAGACTTGGGGACCGGGAAGGAAGAACCTTGTTTGGGTTTGAGTTTGGGACTCAGGCTCCTAATATTAACTCAGGCCTTGCGTGGCGGCTTGAATTCCCATCCTATAAATGCAGTTACAGAATCACAGAATGGTCAGGGTCGGAAGGGACCTCTGGAGATCATCTAGTCCGACCCCCAAGTCATCTAATCCAAACCCCTGATCATCTAGTCCAACCCCAGTTGCAAGCTCCAAACCTCCCCCAGCCTACCTGGAGGAGACGGACACATGGAGCCATCCCCCAGAGCCGTCCCACCCTTTCCCCTTCCTGCTCCCGTATCTCCTCTCTGGAGAAAAGCTCTCTTTCCCTGCTTCACAGGTAGCATTTACTGGGTCATGGCCTGAACCTGGCAAAAAATAAGCTTGTTTTCCTTGGATCTATTGCTAAGCCGAGAGAAGGAGCAGAGATGGGGTGGTGTTAAGCCTGAGGGTGGATGATCTTACAGCAGTTGGAAGATCTAGGCGTAGCAAGGGAATGAAAAGTCAGGTTTCCAACATAAAGAGTAATTCCTCAGCTTTGTTCTGTTAAAAACAAAGTCAAAAAACATAGGCTGAAGCTCCTGTGCATAAGGTGTACTTCAGCGACCACCATTTTGTTATATTTCTCTCACAGCAACAAAATGGAGGTAAGGTTCTCAGTCTCGTTCTCCGTGTTTATGCTCTTCTTCTGTAGAAGCTGCTTTTTTTGGGGGGGGTTGCAAAAAAGGAGATATTGCTTCTCATGATACTAACAAATGACAACAAGATCTACAGAAGGACCAAGGGAGGAGCACTGCGGTGTTGTAGAGATTCCCTACGAAAGCTCTGCGATAGGAACAGAAGTTTCCTTCCCCAAACGGGGTCCCGTGCCCTGTGCCATTTGGTCACTGTCACTAAAATACTGCAGAACGGTTGAGAAGCTGCTCAGCTCCTATGAAAAACAGGGCATATTCATCTCAGCGAAAGGATTTGATTTTATTGGCTAAAGGGGCGAGGTTTGCATAGATGAATATCTACTTTTATCGATGACGGTGAGATCAGCGCTTCAAATCAGGCGCTTTCAGGTTTCCAGTTGTGCCCCAGTCAGAGGCCACATCTCATTTTGACTGCCAGCAGCACCTTGCGTTCTTGTAGGAAACTGAGGCAAAGTATTCACCCGGTTCTAAAGACCAAGGAGCTGGTTAGTCTCTCGTTTCCACTGGTTACAAACCAGTATAACCCTGTAGGGCCATAACCCCTTTAATTTCCATGAGTTTACTTCATATTGCTCCTTGGCGTCAGTGAGAGCAGAATCGTGCCATTTAATATTTTACTTTTACATGAACTGTAGAATAGTTTATGGCATTGCCTCATTTTCTTATTTCACCTAAGGAGAAATACATTAAAAATGTAATCAATCATAAGATGTTCTTTTCATTTACGGTCAGTTAAAAACAAGTATCTTTAATTCCCTGCCACCAACTGTGTCTTCCAAGATTTGTTAATAAAAAAAAATATATATCAGAGAAACAAAATTATCAGCTCCTTTTTTTTTTTTTTTGTCCCTTGGTATAATTATATTAATATTTGTCTACAACCTCCCAGAGTTTTAGGGTCTTTCCCGTATGCAATGTTCATACATGGAGGAGAAAAGCGTATTTTTAGTAACAGGATGTTTTGTGGTTGAGCATATATTATGTTTCATGGACATTGCATGGACAATAAAAAATTGGGTTTACATTTAAGGAAAAGAAGGAAAACTCTTGTACAGACTGTAAAAGTGGTTTTAGGCTCGGTATCCCTGGTATGGTCTGAAACATGTGGTTCTATTTGTAGAAATCTATGAAGCAATACTTTTTTTTTTTCTTAAACCAACCTATTCTCCCATTGTTAGTAAATTTTTCAGGGAAAAAAAATAAGATGTCATGAGCAATTCTCTTCTCGTGCCCGCCACAGAAGAGCAGCCCGAGGCAGGACCCATCGTGGAGGAGAAGCAGTTGTGGTCTTTACCACCTGCAACTCCCATCTCCCATGCGGGGACTGTTTCGGGGTCTTGCGGGATCTGGGGGCAGCTGAGCTCAGTCCTGTAGGTCGAGCTGTGTTCACACCAAAAGCCGTGGGTCCCCCAGGAGCCCCCTGAAGGTTCAGGTTCCATAGATGAAGGATTACCTGCATTACCCAAGCCTCATAAACTTCTCCTGCTGCCCCGTAGAGCCCATGTTCCTGTTGATTTAACTGCCCGCCCTTACTTCCATCCAGGCTGGTGGAAAGCCCGCATTAATTTTATTAGGAGCAGGAGCAAGAGCGAGGATCCAGCTGCAGCCCCAGCCCCGTAGCTCCGGCACGAGCACCAGCTCAGCCTGCGATGTTAACCAACCCAAGCTCTTGGGCAGGAGGCACTCAAACCCCTTTTCTTCTCCCCTTCTCTCCTTTTAGTGAAGAACGCAAATTGCACGTCGGACTTTGAGGAATATTTTGCCAAAAGGAAACTGGAGGAAGGAGACGGGCATGCAGTCAGCATAGCAGAGTACCTGCAGCGCAGCGACACGGCCATTATTTACCCCGAAGCCCCCGAGGAACTGTCTCGCCTTGGCACTCCGGAGGCCAATGGGCAAGAAGAAAATGGTGAGGCTGTAATTCATTTTTAGCCAGTATCCTGACCTCGTGCAGCTGTTGCAATTATAAATGCACTCACTACATGCCTGGGTGTTTACCTTAAAAATTGAAGAACAGCTGCAGCGGCATGGAATTTCATGAGCAAAGATTGGGGCTGTAATTTCAGTGTATTGTGATTTTTCAGTCAGCAAATTTGTATTATTTGGCGGGCGAGCCGAGGAGCTGAATTTAAACGGGAGAAAGGCTGCCGCTCCAGTTGGGAGTTTGGGAAGTTTTAATCGAGTTTTAATGCAAGAGAAGACGGGGTAGCCCACCCGTCGCTCTCCGGCGCCTTGATAAGTCATTGGAAACGCGTGGGTAGGGAGGATTCGGTCAGTGGCGTAAGTAGCGTAATGAGCTGGGGCTGGAATGCAAATCGCCAATCGATCGGGAAAGAGTATTTCTTAGTTTTCCAGCCGGCGAGGTCTGCGGGAGGAGCGATGCCCGTAATTAATTTCCGAGCGGGGTCCGGCGCGGGTCCTGCGCGTCTGCCGTGGGCGTGCGCGGGTGCCGGTGCCTCCCGCCGCCGGTTGGAAGCGGGCAGCAGATTGCAGCGATTCCTCTCATACCATCCCGGGCAATCAGCCCATGAGCTGCCATTGATTCGCTGACCTTTTGGCCTGCCTCTTCTTCTTCTTCTTCCCCCCCCCCCCCCCCTCTTCCCCCCCCCCCCACTCTTTCCTCCTCCCCGTCCTGGGGGTGCAGACCTGCCACCTGGAACTCCAGATGCCTTCGCCCAACTGCTGACCTGCCCCTACTGCGACCGGGGCTACAAGCGCCTGACGTCCCTCAAGGAGCACATCAAGTACCGCCACGAGAAGAACGAGGAGAACTTCTCGTGCCCTCTCTGTAACTACACGTTTGCCTACCGCACCCAGCTCGAGCGGCATATGGTGACACACAAGCCAGGGACAGATCAGGTGGGGGGCTGGTTTTAAGTGATTTCTTTCTGTAATAACCCCTTAGAGAAACGATATTGCTTTGATTGGCAATCATTATTAATTTTTCATGGCATTTTGAAGATGCAGATCTTTTAATGGTAATAGCTTTAATTGAGGTCTAAATGATTTTTTGATGGTCTCTTCTAATATGATTTAATAGTCTTATGTTCACGATCGAATGAGTGTGTTAATTTCTAATTTAGAAATTTTATTTGCACTTTAACTTGACTTTAGTTTCGTTTTTATGTTCCTCAAAAAGTGAATGAAACTGTAGCATTTTAATTATACATTATTAAACATCTCAGCAATTTTAATTCCATTTTTCACCTAGTTTTACTTTGCAGTGTTGCAAATAGGAGCTCCAAGACATACTAAAAGATCCGCTAATATTTTTTCATTACTTTTTGAGTAACCTTTTCAATCATGTGAAATTACGCGTATTTTGTATAATCGTTTGTTAAACATAATTACACATTTTTCGAATAACTCCTCCTCCAGTACATATAGGCTATCATTTGTGATTGTGCCCCTAACACGTGCCTGCGCCGGAATCGCAGCATCGCTATCGTTTGTATGGCCCGGCAGAGTACCTGCAATAAATCAAGGCAGTTTTTTTTCCTCGATGTGATGCATGTAATATTATATCGGTGCTGCATTTAAGGAAACGCTGCGTATCTCAAACAGGTGACTGAGCTTCCCCAGTGCCCCTAAACAGGCTGGCGACAGACCTGTGCCGCAAAACTCTTTACATACCAGCAGAAAACCTACTCCTGTCCTCGCTGGAGGATTGCTTCTGAAAACCCATCTTATGGAGGGCTGTGATGGAAACTCAAATGGCGTGGTTAAAACTTAAATAAATAGATGTGTGCATTGTGTCAAATTATAAAGGCTTTATGCCGTATTTAGTTTTCTTAAAAACCTGAAAATCATGACTGGCTGTATTTCTCTTGGTAGGTTTTTCTCAGCACAAGGTGAATTCAGTTAGGCAAACAGGCGTCTCCTAATCATGCGATTCTTGCAATTAGCATTTTTAAGAGAACCATCTCTTTTGCTTGATCTTAAATCAATATAAATGATTCTGGAGCGCTTTCTCCCCTTCTTTCCTTCCCGTGGCTTTTCCAGTAGACAAACACGTTTTCACATGTGTATTTTTCCTAACCTGATCCGCCATAAGGTTCTTTCTTTTGCTTCGTATCATTAAAAACACCGGGGGGGAAAAAAAAACCCCACCAACCCAACCCAAAAGCGTGTAGATATTTATCCAACGTAACCGCCTGAAATTTCACATGCGAGAGCGCGCTGGTGCTGGCGCATTATGAATGGTAGCTTTGGTGTTGAAAAGTCCCCTCATTTGCTCATGGCATTTACAATTAGTAAATTAAAATGATTGTATCATATTAACAGTGGCACAACTAAAGTTTATAGTAGTCCTCGGAGGGCGATGGGGGGAGACAAAACAGCTGTTGCTGTTTGTTTATGCAACTCAGCAACATATGAGCGCGGGTCCCTCAATGGCGCGCGGCGGGCTGGGCTCTGCTTGATCTTTGAAGGTTGCTGCTGTTTGAACAAACCTCCCTGTGTCCCATGTAACACCATCTGTCTCGCCAGGAATGTGGGAAGAGGCAGCACACCCTCGCAGTTGTCATACCGTTTCGGCGCTGCCTTTTTTTTTTTCTCCCCCCTTCTTTTTTTTTTCCCCCCCTTCTTTTTTTTCCCCTTCTTTTTTTTTCCCCCTTCTTTTTCCCCCCTTCTTTTTTTTCCCTTCTTTTTTTTTTCCTTCTTGTCTTTTTTTTCCCTTTCACCCCCCCCTCCTCCTCCTTCCCCACTCCTGCAATAGGCTTTTGTGTCGTGGCCGCCTGCAAAAGGCTGACCCTCCTACCTTGAGCATCCAGAGTGGTTGGCTACATTATTATGAGTATTATTATTTTTTTTTAATTATTTTTTTTTCCTCTCCCAATTCAAAATCACGGGGCTTTTCTTGCTTGTTGCAAAAAGCTCAGCTGCCTTTCGTTATATCTTTACGCCACTTTTAACTTTCAACTTTCCCTCGCCCCTTAGAAGAGCACCGGGGAAGGGGGAAAACACGGCACGAAAGGTAGCTCAAGTCTTCCCTGCTGCTCTGTGATTTTAGAAAACATCTCCACCAGCAGCTCATGCCGAAGACGCGGTCTCTTCTGCTTGATAATGAATTAAATCTTACACGAAATGCCACTAACGACAGTGTTTCTGTCTTTCCTACACAGGCAGTAAACAGAATTTTTAAACAAGCAGAGTCCCACATGTTCAGAGTCTGCTAGGAATATTAAGAGCCACAAATCTTCTTATAAAACAGTTTCTCTTGTCGTAAGATACCTTAAAGCAACACATTTCTGATGAGAGACTTAGGAAATAATTCTAGAGCAAATATCGAATGCTCATGTGAAAGTACTTTCTCATTTGTTTCGGTTTACTGCCAACATTTTGATTTTTATTGCAACACTGATGAGACAAATAAATGTACATGCAGACCTTTTGGGCCGCTTGATAAATTCAGAGCCACATTAATTTTGTTTTTGTTTTTTAAGCTGGAAATTCATGGCTTCTCTTGCAGAAAATTCATGTTGGTATCTTTTTTTTTTTTTTTTCTTTTTTTTCCTCCCCCCCCCTCCCCAGCACCAAATGCTGACCCAAGGAGCAGGCAATCGCAAGTTCAAATGCACTGAGTGTGGCAAGGCCTTCAAATATAAACACCATCTGAAGGAACACCTGCGAATTCACAGTGGTGAGTAGCGGAGGTGCTGGTGTGCTCATTTGCATTTTGTTTAATTAGCTGAGTTTTAAAGACTGCTTAAAATTTACACAGTTCTGCTTCTGGCTTCTTGGAGCTACTAAGGTATTTCATAAGTGATATCTGAGTCATCCTCATTTATCATGCTGTTAATACCGCGGTCTCGCTGAAAGATTTGGAAATAGTAAAGCTTCCTGCAAATAATACGGACTGTTTGTTCGACAGTTTGAGTTCAGAAGCGTTCACTCATTTCTGTGCAGTCGGACCCCAAAGAGTCCATTATATTTTCCATAGCAAAAAGTGCCCCCCAAGTGAAATGCAGCTCGTATTCTCAGATAACGAGTCAGCGCGAAGCGTCTCCTGTTGAATGACTCGCGCGTTTTGGCTCTCCTGCTTGACGCAGCATTCGGCACACGAAATGCCGCCGGGCTCTGTCCAGGCACAAACCTCCAGCAATGCTGACGTGGAGGTCCTGACATCAGGACTCAGTTTCTCATACCGTGCTCGTTTCCAGTGAAAATTCCTTTTTTTTTTTTTNGAAATTTGAACAGTCTGGATTTGATTTGACTCCCTTCACCACAGGGTACTTACCTGTGACTTGCAATGGTCAGTCCGGAGCCAATCTCACACCTTGGCAGCTGCTGCCGGCTGGAGACCGTGGGTCCAAACTGACCTCAAGACCTGTAGAAAGAAGAGGGAAAAACAGGGGTGGTGTGTGGCCATGTTCGTACAATTAATATTCTCCTCACTATTAATCAGTGGATACACAGACGATCAGTTGGGTATCAAGCGCGATCGCTTGCAATGACAGCAGCGACAACGATAATTAACATTTGGTTTTAATTATCATTTTAGGTGAAAAACCATATGAGTGTCCAAACTGCAAGAAACGTTTCTCCCATTCTGGCTCCTACAGTTCGCACATCAGCAGCAAGAAGTGTATTGGTTTAATCTCTGTAAATGGCAGAATGAGAAACAATATCAAGACGGGTTCTTCTCCTAATTCTGTATCTTCCTCTCCTACTAATTCAGCCATTACACAGCTGAGAAACAAGCTGGAGAATGGCAAACCACTTAGTATGTCTGAACAAACAGGCCTACTGAAAATTAAAACCGAACCACTAGATTTCAATGAATATAAGGTTCTTATGGCCTCACATGGGTTTAGTGCAACTAGTCCTTTTATGAATGGTGGACTTGGAGCAACCAGCCCCTTAGGAGTTCATGCTTCTGCTCAAAGTCCAATGCAGCACTTAGGTGTAGGGATGGAAGCACCATTGCTTGGGTTTCCTGCGGTAGGCAGTAATTTAAGTGAGGTGCAGAAGGTCCTACAGATTGTGGACAACACGGTTTCCAGGCAGAAAATGGACTGCAAGGCTGAAGAGATCTCCAAGTTGAAGGTTTACCACATGAAGGATTCGTGCTCTCAAGCCGAGGAACAAGGAGTTACCTCCCCCAATATCCCCCCCGTGGGTCTTCCAGTAGTAAGTCATAATGGTGCCACTAAAAGTATTATTGACTATACATTAGAGAAAGTCAATGAAGCCAAAGCTTGCCTCCAGAGCTTAACCACAGACTCGAGGAGGCAGCTCAATAACATTAAAAAAGAGAAGCTGCGAACCCTAATAGACCTGGTAACTGAAGACAAGATGATAGAGAACCATAACGTATCCACTCCATTTTCATGCCAGTTCTGTAAAGAAAGCTTTCCTGGTCCCATTCCGTTGCATCAGCATGAGCGTTACCTGTGTAAAATGAACGAAGAAATCAAGGCAGTCCTTCAGCCTCACGAGAACATGGTTCCCAACAAACCTGGAGTGTTTGATAAGCAAACCCTCTTGCTGTCATCAGTACTTTCTGAGAAAGGAATGACTAGCCCCATCAACCCATACAAGGACCACATGTCTGTACTTAAAGCATATTATGCTATGAACATGGAACCCAACTCCGATGAACTACTGAAAATTTCCATTGCTGTTGGCCTTCCTCAGGAATTTGTGAAGGAATGGTTTGAACAAAGAAAAGTCTACCAGTATTCAAGTTCCAGGTCACCTTCACTGGAAAGGGCCAGTGCCAAGGTGGCGCTGGCTGCCACCAACAACACTCCCACTAAAGACTCTTTGTCAGCCAGATCTCCAATAAAGCCTGTGGACTCTATAACTTCACCATCTATAGCTGAACTCCATAACAGTGTTACTAATTGTGATACTCCTCTCAGGCTAACAAAACCTCCTCATTTTACCAATATTAAACCAGTTGATAAATTGGACCACTCTAGGAGCAATACTCCTTCTCCTTTAAATCTTTCTTCCACATCTTCTAAAAACTCCCACAGTAGTTCTTACACTCCAAACAGTTTCTCTTCTGAGGAGCTTCAGGCTGAGCCTTTGGACTTGTCTTTACCAAAACAAATGAAGGAACCCAAAAGTATTATAGCCACAAAGAACAAAACAAAATCCAATAGTGTAAATTTAGAACACAACAGTGTTTCTTCATCATCTGAAAACTCAGATGAGCCACTGAACTTGACTTTTATCAAGAAGGAGTTTTCTAATTCAAATAATCTGGACAAAAGCACTAACCCAGTATTTGGTATGAACCCATTTAGTGCCAAACCTTTATACACAACACTTCCACCACAGAGCGCATTTCCCCCAGCCACTTTTATGCCACCAGTCCAGACCAGTATTCCTGGGCTGCGACCATACCCAGGACTAGATCAGATGAGCTTCCTACCACATATGGCCTATACTTACCCAACTGGAGCAGCTACTTTTGCCGATATGCAGCAAAGGAGAAAGTACCAGCGGAAACAAGGATTTCAGGTAAATTGTTGCAACCCTTTTCTTTTGCCAGGCTAGAACTCAGGATTTTGTGATATTGTGATTTTGTCCTCTTACAGAAGAAAAAGCCCAAAGCTGTATTCAACGTTTCCGACAAAATTAGCAGAGTTTATTTGAGTCCAAACTCGCAAAAATGCAGTGGAGTAGGAAAACAAAGTTCAATTACCTTAGGAGTACCTCTACTTGGATTCAGAAGCAGTACCAATACCTTTGAATAGGCGTAACGCTTATGGGTGTATTCTGTTAAGAGCTCAGTCAGTTCTTATTAAAATTGTATGTAAATAGTAATGATAATGTCCATGAAAAAACCCATCCTGTAGGAAAAAAAAAACAAAGGGAAGCTTTGTAGGGAAACTGATCTCTGCAGGGCACAACTACATCTCACCGTGGGGAAACGGAGCAGTGGGAGACCTCTTGGGAATCACCCCCACACTGGGATGCAAAGCTGTATCCCTCTAAGCAGAGGTCCGTATGGCCTCGTAGCAGCTCTATCCCATTGAAAGCCCTCCAAGCTCCCTTCTCCATGTTTTTTGGGGGGTTTGTTCACCCACCGTGTCTGGGGAAGGCATTCTCTCTTCTCATGAATGTCTGGGGGATGAGAAACATTGACGCGTTGTTTCACCATAATCCCTTCCTCCATCTCACCTGCTGCCCTTCCCGGGCTACCAGTCCTCTAATCCTGCCAGTCATCCGGAACAGCTTTGAAAAAACCCAGGGATTAAACAAAATTATACGGAGAGGTAGCAGCTAGGGCCCTTAATCGCAGACAAAGTCTTTCCCTGGACACGTAATCTGGGTCAGCGCTTCTTCGTGCCTGGGTACAACCTGTAATCCTTTTCTCAGGTCGCCCCAGAGTCAATACAGGAGTAGTAAAGGATTTCGCCGCTCGCATGCCTACAGCAGAGAGCTGCTCTACAGAAGTCATGTACTTTTATAGCTTTTTGCTGGGTGTATTCAGATATAACGTACAGAGTTTAGTTAAATGAGATTAACTGATTATAGATTAATAATTTTTTTTTTTACGTTTGCGCATGTTCCCCTATGTCCTATTATGGTCTATTAGTAATTTTACTGAGTAGTAAATGTTTTATAGTTTCAAATGTGAAAATCAGGTATGGTTTTACATTACAGGCTGTAATCCCTCTTTGCACAATAGGAGCATAAATAGCACTGCACCTCCATAACAGCTGTTCCACTATTCCAATTTACAGTACATCTGCCCTCTTTGTAAATGTATTTAAGCCTATTTAATCTTCTCTAATATTAATTAGTGCAAACCTAGTCTAAGAAAACCGAACTGTGTGATAGCAAATGGAAATGTATGTTATCATGCAAGTTTGCACTCTCTTTGGATCAAGACAAAATAAATATCAAGAAATTTAATAATTTACTGATCCACATTCATTATTGCTTAATGCTGAAGGCTGTTTTAACATAGATAGAACATTGATAAAAAGTGTTATTAATATTCCCTATTTCAAATTACAAAATTAAATATAAAAATATAGCTTGAGGCCTTTAGTCGGGAGACATACATTTAAATGGATTGCATAATAATAACATTTGTACCTAAATATAAAATTCAATTAAAACCTTTCTACAGATACAGAATATATCCAAGTTCCAGTGTTTGGAAAGGAATGATCTCTTAGCTGTTGCTTAGACTCAGCCCTGTAAAATATTACCACACCTTTTGCCATCCCTGAACAGCCTCCCCTTCACATTTTCCGCTCCTCGAAAATATTTAGTGCCAATATGGTAAATACCGTCCGCTTGTGTAAATCATATTATCACAGAGCGCTCCAAACCAGAAAGTTGGTTGAAGGCAGAGAAGTAGGAGTCTCCTCGTTATTTCCACGGTTCCCATCAGCTGTAGTTTCATTACCAACGGGTTCCTCAGCTAAGAGGGGTCACCATCCTAAGCAGACACGATTTGAACTTTTCTGGGGTGGTGGGTTCCTCCGTGGGAAGGAGCGGTGGTGGAAGTGGGGTGTCACTCACGGGTGGTTCCCTCGCAGGGAGAATTGCTTGATGGAACCCCAGACTACATGTCCGGCCTCGACGACATGACGGACTCCGACTCCTGTCTGTCCCGAAAGAAGATCAAGAAGACAGAAAGTGGCATGTACGCGTGTGACTTATGTGACAAGACATTCCAGAAGAGCAGTTCCCTGCTGCGACACAAATACGAGCACACAGGTAGGATGGCCGCGCGTGCCGAGGGGAGGGTTGAGGTCTTTGCAGAAGCTTTGAGGTCTTCACTGTGCTCTCCTCCGTTTTTCATGAGTACACTTGTGCAATGAACCGTTCAGCGGGTGCTGAGCCTTTCAACAGGGAAGAAATAATGTCGCTTGTTCAGTTCAACTTATTTTTTAATTTTTTTTTAAATGGTTGTTGCTTGGGAAAGTACTGTTGGATGCGATGGGGTGGATCTCGGCAGGTGCTAGGTGAGCTCACGCCATGTTGAACGCGGTGGCAATGGTGGCACTCAGCATCTCGCAAGATGAGCCCTCTTCAAATAAGGCAGGCCCTAGCGCTCGGAAAGGAGTGCGACTTGGTCCACACAAAGTCTGGCACGGGAAGGGAGAGAGACAGTGTGTTTCTCGTTTCTTAGACACTATCTGACCCCGCACCATTTAATCCCGTAGAAAAACTTCCACTGACGTTAGCAGCGTGAGAGCTGGCTCCGGCCGAGCTATCTGAAAGCAAACAGCTCACGGGGGTTGCTCTCGCCGTGATTTCGCGCGCCGGCAGCGCAGGCAGGTTGCGTTTCGCCTTTTCGCTTCTCGGTTAATGCCCAGGGAAGGTTTCCTTCTTTCCTGAGCAGGAACTGATTTGCCTCCAGTTCAAGGAAGCTTGCCAAAGCTCACCGCCGATTGTCAGCTTAAAAAATATTTTGGTTTGAAAAAGAGCCTCCATCACACCTATGCTGGCCGCGGTTCCCCGTGCAGGCAGCGCTCCCTTCCCCGCTGCCGGCCAGGACGGGCAGGAGCCCGGAGGTGGAGAGGTCTCCCAGGGGGACGCATCGGCTCAGCACGTTTCGTTTAGGGGAAAGCAGGACCGGAGCTCCCCAAATAATAGAGATATCAAGTTATGTTAGACAAAGGGAACGTGAATTATCATGTGGATTATTGTGCAGCAGGACATAAAGCAAACTCCAACTTCCTAGAGTTAGAAAAAGCTTACTCAGGAGGAAACTTTCCTTAACTTTGAAAGCTGAGTCCCACTTCAGGAAATGAAGCGAGTCACATCATCCTTCAATCTCACCATGTGATGGTAAAAAACTTATACCTCTCTATTAATACATCTTCCAGGCCGCACATAACCATTTGGCATTTCACATATGAAAAATTTACAATTCAGAAGTGGACTGTGCCTTTAAAAAAAAAGAAAAAAATCCTTTACTTTGTTATTTTTCCTTCTTATCCTTTTCTTCCAAATTTTAAGCTAATCCCACACAGGAAAATAAAAGAGGAAGTTAAAATACACATGGGATTAGGAAAGAAAATTAAAAGCAACATTTTGGACTAGATCAGCTAGTTCATTGGTGGAATGTGCTCTCCACTACATTATTCAGATCAAATTGTTTATTCAGTAGAAGAAGCTTTGAAGGCTTTACGTCCCTGCACCTTTCCTCTCCTGAATGATTTTATTACAGCCATCTGCAAACATTATGGTTTACTACGCTACTACCGTAAAGCTCTTATGTTAGAACCGGCCTTCATATATATCGGGATCTGGACATATGGTTGAATCCCATAAAGTTGGTAGTCCATAAGGTCGACAGACATATGGTTGAAAGGCTGAAAATTTGACAAGCTGAAATGTGTGCAATCACCTTGATTTGCAAAATAAACTGCATTTGTAAAAGCAAAAATATGTTCTGGTCTTTAAGTAGCACGGGAACCTACTGCCTAGAAAAATACCACACAGCTGCAACGCAACGACTTTTCTCCTTCTTCTTTGCTCTGTCCATTTCGGCTTTTCAACTTTACGTCCGTCAATTTTATGGGACTCAGCCTTATGATCCAGAACATGTCTAGGGTGTCATATTTAACGCGCTAGAACTACGGCACATCATCAAGCTCCAGCGTGGCATTTAGCGACAGGAAGGATGGTCTTGTGGCAAAGGCACGGGCGCTGAGGCTGAGCGCGCCGCGCTCTTCTCTGCTTTGCCACAGACTCCCTCTGCGAATTTCAGCAGAGGAATTTTGCCCATCTTTGAAACAGAGGGAAAATAATACCATCCCACTACTCCGGGGTGTTGTAAATCTTAATTCATGCAGGCTGAAATCCTGCGATGGAACTCGCTATGTAAAGTGTGAAGTATTATTAAGGACGCGTTTGCTTTTACGGGGCCTCCGCGCATCACGCTAACGTTAGATGGAGGTGGTTGGGAGCGCTGAAGACCTTGGCTGGGCGAGCCTCCATAACTCATTCACAGCCTTCAGGAGGCACGCTGCGCTGGGACTTTGGCTAATGGCTTAGCGTGCATCTTAAGCGAGTTTCAAATTAATGTGATGGTTTTTGGAAAAAGCTTGCAATTGCTTTAATAACATAGGTGCGAAATTGCAGTCTGTGTTCAGTGGAAGGAATGGAATTGAAAGCAAAGCCATTCTTCTGCAGTCGGGGGCATTGTAAGAGTAGGCCCAGATTTTCCAGTCAACTTTTTGAAACCTCAAAAAGAGAAAGAGCTTCTTTTCGGAGCGTGTTGCCGTTTTCTGACCGGCTGATCACGATCTGTTGTTACTTCATTAAAAACATATTTTAGGAGGAATTGGACCACTTCCTGCCTTTCCTGGAGAAGCACAAATAGTGGATGTTGTTTATACTGATGTCCTTTTTACTATGTAAAAAAATCTCTGTGTTTTTTTAGGTCTTTTTTCTGATATTTGAACAATCAGAATATCTTTGACACCACTTCTTATAATCCATGTACCTATCGCAACCAACACTAGAGCAAGGGTTAAAAGAGTCAGACAGAGGCCACATTCTTGCTTTGTGGCCCCTAAAGATGTACCCCGGAGAAATTATTTGGAGCAAAAAGTAACACTGAAACATAAAACTACGTGAGCTGGCTTAATTGTGCAACACAACTACTGTAAAGGAGAAACCAGGAATGTCGTAGGTATTGCGGTGGAGCTGAGTTTCCCTGCCAGGGCAAGAAGGAGGGTGGGATTTGGCCGGTTCTTTGTGTCAACCCAAAACCTTTTGATAGGACCATGCAGCCGCAGGTCAAGGAGCTCTGCAATTACCTCTGTACGCTGTGCCTGCCCCAGCTTGAGCGCAGTAGAAAAAAGGGCCCGAATTTCACAATCCGTAATTTTTATTGTATGCAGTATTGGCGGTATTTTGCAATAGCTTCTAGCTTCACGTGGAGAAGGAAAATTTATTGTGTTACTGCAATGAGTGAATTGCATTGGTTCTGGCTGAGCTGAAATTTAGTGTAGAGGCCACTGCTTGCTGCAGGACCAAATTCTGCCAAGTCGATCTTGGGATGCCATTTAATTTTAAGAGAAGTTATGTGTCCCTCTTGGAGTTTGAACTTTACAAGTTCCTACTTCTTTAAAACCAGAGGATGCAGCACTGTAATTAGGGTGCAGAGCGTGGCCGGTAGCATGGGAATTCAGTGCTTACATTATTTTCCTGCGGAGTCTTATGAACCCATCCTGACTTTGGCCAGGCTGAAATGAGTTGAGCAGACCCTGCTTCGTTTGCATGCATCTAATCTTGGATTTCTCCAAGCTATTTAGCACACAGTTTGAGACACTTCCCTTACTACAGGTGAAGAAGATGGTTGCCTTCATGGCAAAGCATTGGTGTCATTTGGCAAATAAAAATCTGCGTTGCAGATAAGGAGGGAAAGCGGTAGTGGGTAAGTGAGCAGGAGAGCAAACAGAATGGAGCACCTAGAAAATAAGAGAAATATCCCTGCTCCTGGATAGCAATCCAGCACCCCCCCTCTTTGTCATCAACGCTGCGTTGGGCTCTTGGGGAGTAAGGTGAAGGTTAGCGTTTGTTCTGCCGTCGCCAACGCCCGTGTCTGCTACACGCCAGCTTTACCGGAGCTTCGCAAGGAAACTTGCAGCGTGCCCGCTCTGCAACAAAAGCTGGAAACGGGTTTTCAGAATCCTACCTAGAAATTTTAAATCCTTTCATTGTTGTTCTGTATTACATCATATTCTATTTTATTACTTGTGTGGGCCATGGAGGGCCTCATAGCTGTGCTAGTGCTTTCATCCTTTCCTTTTCCACTGTATATTTTATTAAGACCTCTTTTTTATTTTTGTAGCTTTCATGCTGATGCAAGCACTAGTTTTATTTCCAGATTGATTCTGTAAACTAAATATTGTTCTTGAGCCTGGTAGCAAATCAGCTCTCTCTGGCTAGTATTTTGAATTCCCAGCTCAGGAGTTTTCTTTATTTAGAGCTTGATTCATAAAAAATTTACATGCTATTTAAAGGTTATTTTTCCATGCTCTACTCTGATACAAGTTTAGAATTCCCCGTTTTACACTCAAATAAAGAAAAAAAAAAAAGGATATACTCCATGCTTGTGAAATTTGCTCTGTAGACAAGGTCTCCTATTCAAAACAGAACAGGTGCAGCTTGGGCAATTATATATAAATTGCATTTATCTTGCACCTTTGACCGCTTCGCTGTGCTCTGGCCGCTAATCCATCTCCATTGGGACTACATCTGACATCCAAACCCCCAAGCAGCTTCAAAAGAACTGCCTTTCAAAAATAAAAACAAACCATCACAAAAATGTTTCCTTCTTTCCTCCAAAGAGTGGGGTTTCTGTTTGGCCCCCTCCCACACAAAAAAGACGCGCTTGCCTTAGGCAAAGGATGGGTGATATTTAGTCTGGGACCAGTGACAGATCATGATCTGATGTCTTATGACTTTTATACCACTGCAAATGGGAAGCGCACAGCTTTTCAGTCAAAGAGTTTTAGCCCGGGAAGATTGAGAGACACTTACTGTTAGAGATTTGTTGTTGTTTTGTTTTAACAGAAATGCAATTTTAGAGACTTTACAAAGAGATTAGTTGTAAGTTCCCCTCTGTCAGTTGAGCACAGGGCCCTGTGGGAACCTCTTTTTGCAGATGATGGAATAAAAAAAAAACCCCAAATATTTCCTTTAGATGTTTGAGAGAGATTTATCATTTAGTTTCACTGCAAAATGTGGCATCTACATCACACATCCACCTGACGACACACAAGTGTTTCGTGAGCCCTCCTGTGAGCTGCCTTGGGTGCCTTTCTCCGAGCTCCATCCCCCCTGGAGGACACAGGTCATCTCAGATGAGACTGGGTAAAACCTGTGGGGTGGGATATTTAAATCTGCTTCCTCTTGACCCATCTCTGCTCTGCTGCTGCTATGACATTGCATGACAACACTTTTACTGTGTGCGTTAGCTAAATAGCTGATAAAGCAGCCAGGGCTACCTACAGTTGTAGGTTCTCCACATCCACCTACAGTTGCAGGTTCTCTCCATCCACCTACAACTACAGGTTCTACCCATCCACCCACAGTTGTAGGTTCTACCCATCCACCCACAGTTGTAGGTTCTCGCCATCCACCTACAACTACAGGTTCTCTGCATCCACCTACAACTGCAGGTTCTCCCCGTCCACCTACAGTTGCAGGTTCTTCCCATCCACCTACAATTGTAGACTTGTCCCCATCCCCTGTGTAAAATGCCTTATTTCAGCTTTATTTTATGGCCTATTAATGCATTGTAGAGATCAGGCACTCCTTTTAAAGGGCTGAAACACTGGGTTTTGCACACGGGGGAAAAAAATAATTCTTCCGCAAATGTTCGGAAACCCGATACATTTAAAAACATATTTCAATTAGTGTTGTAACAGCTGCACGCTGCGCGCTGCTAAGGTATGTTGTGTGGTGTCTGAACAAAGAACTTTGCTCAAGCTGTCATGTTCCCTCAGATCAAAACTGAGTCCTTGATAGGGATGTGGTAGACTAAATAGCTCTAGTACAGCCTTTTTAGTAATAATATAAATTAATATGAAAATATGGAGTATTTTAATCTTCTCATTTCTAAATTAATTTATAAAATATGGATGATTCCCTGCCAGCCTACCACTGTGCTGGCTTGGGGGAGGCCCCAGGTAGCAGGAGCAAGAGGTGCAGCATTGAACGGATGCTGCGTGCAAGGGATGAGCAAAGCAGACTGAGGGACGAGCACATCACCCGGCCTCTGGAAGGGCGGGTGGAGGCAAACCTGCATGAGAAGCAGTGGAGGTGGTTGACTTCTGTTTGAGGAGAGGAAAAGTGCTGGGCAACTGGATGGAGCACAACTGTGGGGTGAGAAGTGTGTAGTGGGCATCAAAGGTAGAGTGCCTCAAAAAAAATCAGGAAATTTGAACTAATGGAGAATGACATGTTCCTTGAACATAGGAAGCTCCATCTTAACGTGAGGAGGAACTTCTTTACTTTGAGGGTGGCAGAGCACTGGCACAGGCTGCCCAGAGAGGTGGGGGAGTCTCCCACTCTGGAGCCATTCCAAACCTGCCTGGACGCCGTCCTGTGCAACTGCTGTAGGTGCCCCTGCTCTGGCAGGGGGTGGCACTGGGTGATCTCCAGAGGTCCCTTCCAACCCTGACCAGTCTGTGATTCTGTGAGCTGTGTTGTGGAGAAGTGGAACAAGACAAGGGCTGGGATTGCTGATGTTAGGGAAAAGTAAGTCAGAGGGAGGGACTGAGACAGCGTGGGCAGAAGTTCAATGAGGAAGACACAAAAAAAAGGTGCAGAGGAAAAGCAGAAGGCCTACAAGGAACAAATGAGGAATGAAATTAGCAACTATGGAGACACTAGCAAAGGGACGGCAGCGTGTTGCTCTGAGTGGGCTCAGCAGGAGAGCCGGGACGAGGCAGGGACACAGGCCAGGCGTATCTGGTGCATCCAGCTGGGTGGCTGGTAGCATTGGGAAGGCTCCCACCTGACCTGTGAGGGTTTTCTTCTGGCAGCGCTGGGGTTTGAGGAGTGCTTAGGTCTTGAGTGCTTTGGGATTTTAAGCTAATTTAAGTAGGTGACTTGATCGTGCTAGAATCTCTCCAGCAAAGACTGTGGGATTTCCCCACCGTGGCAAAACTTGTGCTCTGAATCGCTCCTCCCTCTGGATTCGATGTACCCCCCAGGTCAAGGCTGGAGGTTCAAAGCCAAAGTACGCGTACAGCTCAGAGCCCAGAGTTTTCTTCAAGAGTGACTTTTAACCAACAGGTTAAACTGGCAGAAATGCATATTTAGGAAACAGATCAAAAAAGCAGTACTTCTATAATTCAATATATCAAGCTTCAATTTTACTGTAGAGGGAAATAATAATAAAAAAGAAACCCTGTATGTGTGCAAGGTTAGGAAACTCTCATACAAAGAAATGTAGTCCGAGTCCCAATTTCCAGGCATCCACTAATTTCCCTGTCACTTGGGTTATTCTATCTGTGGTTTCTCCCGTATTTTCCTTCCCGCCAGATCTCCCCTTCGTTTCATAACATACAATTTTTGGCTTCCTTGAGCATTCGTTAATCACACCTTATTAAATGTGAACTTTCACAGTGGGACTTGAAGGTAGTGTGACTAGATCGGGCAAAAAAAAAAAATAAAATAGCGTGTTCCTCGGTATTCATTCTTAGCAACTTTGCTATGGAAGTGAAATTTTTTTTACGCCTGACTTTCCCTGCTCTCGAGTCCCAGCAGTGACTGCAGGGGAAAAGAAAGCAGATCAGGTTCATAAAGGAGCAGCTTGAGTTTTCCTGGAAGTCGAGATCTTTCAGCGGTCTGGAAACATATTTTTTTTTTTTTCCTGTTGGATTTCCTTCCGTGCCGGTGCTGCCAGTGATGGTCTCCCATCTTCCCGGTCCTGCGCTTTCGGCTGGGGTTTTCTTGCCTACCCTCCACTGTACTCTTCCTCCCCCTGCTCTTGCTTTAAGAATTAACGAAATACCACACTTTTACAACTGGCAGGATGGGAGGGCTCTGGTGAGAAGTTTATTCCTGTTCTGGTCACATGCCACATTAGCTAAGTATGACAAATACGCTCGAGGAATCAGGCCAGTTCACTAATAAGTTCCTAACGATCTGCTCTAGCAATAAGACATGCAAAGCAGGGCACCGCATTTCAGGCACCGAACACCAGCATTTTTCTATGCGTAAAAATAGCACGAAATATAAAATAATGACCAATTGGCACTCTATGTGCCTGCATGGCTGCACCGCTCTGGAGCTTTCAGTTGAATGACATCAAGATTATAATTTGACATTTCGGAAATAAAAAAAAATCTGGCTGAAGGTACTAATGTTTGATTTTATTTTTTGCCTTCTGCAATCTAAGTTTGGTGATCGGTCTTCACTAATTCCAATCTTTGCACCATATGTTATGTCTGGATATCTCACGGTTGCATCATGCTTTGCTGAGTTTTGTCGTGTGGCATCATGCTGACAAGTATTTTTTGTCAGCTCTATTTTGGAATTAAGCTTTCAGTATGGCAGTTCTGGAAGGTGTTGAAGGCATTCCTGTGCTATTTGTGGCCTGGGATCAACCAGATGTGTTTAGGCTTGGCACTGGTTTTGAGTTTCAAACATTGGTTCGAAACTGCCTGAAATGCCAAAGGAAATACTGTTTTCTGCAGCTTAACACTACTTTAGCACTCAGCGAGTGGCTGACAACATTTTATTTAGAAACCCCTTATGCTTCTGTGGCAGATGTATACATTTGTATTTGCTCACGTGGTGGTGGAAAAACATCTTTCGGTCCTTGAGGGCTTCCTCCCCTGGGCGAGGGCTGGAGGAGAGGACCCTTGCGGTGGGCTGGTGTGGGTCCAGGACCCACCCGGGACCAGCCCTGGTCCTCTTACCAACAGCAAACCCCTTTATGGACTCAATGAATCCCAGCTCTCCGCGTTGCTGTCGCTAGACCCATGGTGCCCATTGGGCACATCCCAAGGCAAACGGCGATGGGCTTGCCTTGGGGTGCCGTAGGTGGGGAAGGGTTGGCCAGCAGTTGGCTTGCGGTTGCGTGGCACCATGGGCGAAGGCACAAAGATAGGATGTTGGCTTCCTGCTATTCATGAGCAACGT
>VUYV01000047.1:2712830-2723275 GCA_008711295.1 Anarhynchus alexandrinus
AGAATTCTCATCTGAGAGGATCTGCAGTCATTCTGTCTCAAACCGACCCTTAGCATCTGCATGAACCACAGTTCAGCAGAGCATAAGCCTTGGGCCTACGGTGCAAGAAATACATTCATTATTAAACCCTATTTGTAAGTATTTAAGACTGAAAGAGAAGCCAGACATAGGAAAAGACAGATTTTTTTGAAATGCATTTGACTTATCGGTGCAAAAGCAGGTCTTATCTAATGCCATTTTGGTTTTTTTCTTCTTTTTTTTTGGGGGGGGGGGGGNTATCTAATGCCATTTTGGGTTTTTTCTTCTTTTTTTGGAGGGGGGGGGAAGTATCTCAGTATATAGGTAAGTTTAGCAATTTCAGTCCTGCATGGACTTTGGGTCTAATACTCAAAGCCTGAGCACGCACAGCTCTCCGTGAAGTTTTTCATGTTTTGACGCAGGAGAGTTTGAAGGTAGGGAGCTGTGTTCTTGGGTCAGACGTGCTTTTTCCAGTGTTCTTACAAAAAGAATGCAAAAAATTACACCTCAGCTCAACTCAAGCACATGAGTAACACCAGGGGATTACTCAACGTCTGATTTCAAGACTTTGAATCATCAAGGCCTTAATTACCACAATGGCAACTTTAAAATGTCACAGCACCAACCGCTGCCGTGCCACACAATGCTCTTCTTTTCTCTCCCTGTTAAGAATAGGTTTGCTCATTCATATTGCAAATCAAGAAACATCTTTAGGCCCAAATCTGCCAACAGTGAAGTCATTAAACAACTGACTTCAATTCACATGAGCAGCGTTATTGCCTGAATAGTAAAAGCAAAACCGGAGCTGTAGCGAACAACCCATCACAACCTAAGGGTGACAACACTGAAGTCAACGGAGTGGTTTGTAAGTTCAAGTAAGACACAAATGAAGACATTCATGTGTACATGTTCAGCCAAACCGGAGTATGGATATTAATTCCTAACAAAGATGGTTGAATATTTTTACCCAATAAAGTATTCAGCAAATATTACACTATTTTGAAGCACATAATGAAAAGTTCTCCTTTTATATCTTTAGCCAGCGCTAAATGAGAGAAGAGCCTTCGATGTGTTTGGTTGGCAAATAATGAAGCTATAAGAGTTTGAAAATCCGGTACAGTGCATGTGCAGTCCACTGGCTCCAGACATACATCTACAATCTGGAGTTGTGCAGCCTGAAATAAACACAGCTGTGTTTATCTGAATGTGTGATCCCATGTACATGGTAGAAAGTTCAAATAAATGCACTCAGTGCGACGGTGCTGTAAATGCAGCGAGTGCATTTGTCAGATGTGTGATGATGCAATCTCTTAAATAAACAGACTGAGCTGTTTGTTTGACTCCTGAGCTACATAGACATAAAAATATATGCACATTAATGGAAGCCAATAAAACGAAATCCAAAACAGCTATAAGATCTTAATTGAACCTTAACTGAAAATTCACTTGTTGTTCTTATGCCCAGAATAAACAAGTTCTGTGTGTTGGTACTAAGCGTATGGTGTAAGTTTTAGACAATAATAGACAGTAATAGATAAACATCAGTTCTGATTTTAGTGGACCAATCCTTTTTTTTTTTTCCTAAGATGGCCCATTGTCTAAGACCAACTCTAGAAATTATAGGACATCTCCAATTTTTTTGTCAAAGAGATAGCTCTATGCTACAGTTAAAATATCTTTGGGATGTGCGGTCTGTTCGGTATCCAACAGAACCAATAGCCTAGAGGAATAAGTTTCTGATGAGCTGAAGGATTTGTGAAGGAAAGAGAAAAACTGAATGAACGTAGATGCTATTGAAGCTGTTGTTTTACTCAGAGTTAACATTGGCTCAGCGTTTCACTATAAACTCATTCAGAACATCAAGTTACTGGAAAAAATCCTCCACTTGAGAAATATGCAAGAGTTACTGATGAGTCACAAGTTGGAAGTAGTGACACCACTACGCACTATTAAAAAGTCCTGCTTTTCAATACTGTCTGACTGCTCTGCAACCCGAAATAACATCACTGCAGAAGTGTCGTAAAGCTTTTTCATTTGACTTAAGCATATTCACTTGGAAAACGCGAGCTGTACAAATGGTCTCGAGAATGGTTACTGTAGAATTAGACCATCAAATTTCTTGACTTATGTGCTTTAAAATCTTGCCCAAAAGATGGCACTAACATTGTTTTTAGTAACATATATTGGATATAGATTTAATTCTTCCCCCCTGTAAAAGTACCTTCAAAATGGTCACAAATATATGTTGGAAGAACGTGTTTAATATGCACTACTATGCCAGCTAACAATTGCTATAAAGAAATTAAGCTTCCTTCACGTTAGGATCGTCAGACACTGCATACAGAAACTATTGCTGGACCAGCAGATGTATCCGTCAAAGTACAGAGACACTGAGCTATGAAACCTTTATCCCAACAAGGACTATTTAAATCTGTGTAATATGCCATACAATATACCAGAACGGTATCATACATTTAAATCATGGACTATTAAATCTCTTGAAAAGTACGCTAAGACTAGATCAACTTCATTGAACAATTTATATCTGATTTAAAATATTCAAAGAAGTATTAGACTGTTGAATTTTATTATCAGTAATTTATTTCAAGTTTTAAAATATTTAAATTACGTGCTGTATAAGGAATGGCAAATAGTTTGCATGTCTCCTCAACCAGTGGAAGCACCTATTTACAATACTTTCACAGTTTATGTTAATATGGTTATTTTGAGCACGCATAGAGACCATCTTTCTTCTTTTCACTAACCAGATCATGTCTACAGACTTGACGAAGGTAGGCCCCAAAAGAGCTAAAAATTTGCCATCGATGGGGCAGGAACAGAGCGTTTGACAAGCAGAGGGCTCAAGTGGGGCTGCTATAATTTACAGCAGCACCGGGGAGAAAAATGCTCAGTCTTTCTCCCACTGAAGGCAGCAGAAAAAAGATCTGCAAAGGGTCAGGCCCAGCTTTCAGTATTGTGAGCTTCTCCTGAACATCTGGTGATTTTTATTTTCATGTCATGCCCTTTCCGTAATAGCATAACTCACACAGCTTCAAAAAAAACCTCAGGTACATTTTAAGATACTGCGGTAAAGCTGAACACTTGGATAAAACCAGAGCAAGCGCCGTAAGAAGGTAACGAGACAAACGGGTCAGTGTGGTAGGTATGATCAAATTATTGTCAAGCCTTTCGCAAGCATCGTGACGAAGGGCAGATTTGAGGGGCTGGGCAGAGAAAGTTTGAAGTGAGCGCTTGGAAACTGAATATAAAGGCAACAGATAAATGAAAGGGAGAGTAAAGAAGGGCAATGTCATGGTAGGTCTTGAAAGAGAAGTCGAATAGCTGATGCTCCATGCAGTCAACACAAGGGATGTTATGGGATCCAGGAGAGAGCAGCTACGGGTTGAAGCTGTGTTAGAAAGTGGCAGGAGAAGACGTAGATGGAGAGTGATGTGCTGGGATGAGAATGCCACCCGCAAAAGAGCAGCCAAAGGGAGATGGAGCAAAGCAGGGAAAGGGGTACGTGGTCTGGAGGCACAGAAGAGAAACGGGGTGGTATGGAGACATGTCAGAGGTGAAGAAATAGCTCAGACTGGTGCTAGGATAACAGCGAGGGAGGTGAGGAGGACCCGTATATACTGGGCTTCTCTTTGTGGCAGCCACATAGCAGCTCTAATCTGGGGACGTGCACTTGCTTATATCGAATTGAGCCCCAAAATGAGGAAGAGAGTGAGCGTGAATTACGCCGACGTGATGTATATACAGCTTTTCACTCTAAAACGATGGGCCACAAACGAGGAGGGTGAGGAATTGCAGGAGCTGCCCCAAAGTGCATTTAATACTTAACACCACTTCCTTACGAGGTCGAAGTAATTTATGTCCCCAGCCTGCTGCCCTTCTGCTGACAAACCCCTCCCCAAGTCCGTCTGTTAAAGAAACGCAAGGAAAAGGAAGGCGAGCTTCTCGGGGAGGGAAGACCTAGCCACTCACTTTTACTTTCTCTTTTAGTTTCCCAGAGGCAGAATCAGGTTTCCTTTTAGACTTGTATTTTTGTTGTTGTGTCTGGAGCAAGCCAACCTTTATGCCCCCCTCCCCCTTAAACTTTATTTTTCTTCGTGGGAGGAATTAGTCAGGGAGAAAAGAGAAGTGAGGACCGGTGACTCCACCGCAAAATAGTAGCAGAGGCATGACAACGAAATCGGGGAATTTACAAAAGTGAAAAATTAGATACAGCTCCTGAGGCCACCAACCACAGGTGGGTTCTCTGCTATTAACATAAAACCCCTCAGTTAAGAGGAATCAGAAGAGCACGGCACCAATTATTGTAAGCTGCCATCGCCACTCCCGCCGCGGCTCTGTTCAGTCCACGAGAAAAATCTCACACCGTGTTAAAAAGGGCCTGAAAACCCCCAAACCATGTGCTGGGAAACTCCCCACAACAATATTCCTGTACGCAGATTTTTTTCGTGCTGCAACGCAGCAGATCATCTAAACGCAACCAGTTGCTTTTGCATCAAAGTCGAGGTGCTCGTCTGGTTCCAAGCCCAGCAAGCCATGGTGCAGGAGCACACCTGGGGGAAAAAACCCCTCCTACAATAGGGTGCTGGACCATAACAGGAGTCTGCTGCCCCTTCCACCCCCTCGCTTAATGAATTTTTCAAAAACCAAAGGGAACTGCCATCCTAACAACAGGAACTGGACAATTTGCAGTAGGTGCTACGCATGGTAGTGCTAGTAGCAGCAGGAGTGCCATGAATATGGAAGTGAGGAGCTAACAGGAGGAAGAGACATTTGGAGAGAAGTATCTTGCTCAGCTTCTCATAACAAAAACTAGTTTTAAAATCTTCAGCAGCGAAGCAAATGGGTAGGGTGTCACCGGTTCAGCTGAAAACTCACTTGCACCTTATGGTCACCATCTGTGGTGTGGAACGTTTTCAACCTTGACAAAGCAGATTTGTCCGAGGATATTTCCTCTCTTTGAAATAAGAGAATTAGCTGTGGTAAAACCGGAACCCGTGTTGGCACATCTACACTCAGGCGATCTCTGAAAAAAAAAAAAAANCGTTGCAACAAGCGTCTGGTTGCCAACCTGTAAAAAATAACACCCCGCCACCCCCGGCCAGCTCCAGCTGTGTCAGTGGTGAGCAACACCAAAGGCCGCTGTCTCTTCCTCCTCCTTTTTAAAATATGAAGGGCCTTTTTAAAAGCCCATGAGAAGAAAGGCATATGCAGCAGGTGGTCACATCTGTGCCCGTCTCCCTCCATCCTGAATAATTTGCTCCCGAGTGCTCCCGGCGAGGACGGAAAGTCCGGGCATGGAAGGAGAACGAGGGTGGGTGGAAGAGGACAAGGGCAGGCACTCCTGCTCGCATCTCGAGGAGGAACAGAAGAAGATCTTAAAGCCCACGAGCTGTTCGCCCTCTTTCTTGCTCTATCTCAGCGTAACCACTGTGGGAGAATTCCCCCAGAGCCTAACTAGCTGACAAGCACAAAAGTCAACATATGTTTCAGATATGTATGCGCAGCCACGCTCTCTATCACTGTTGAGATGGAAGAGACCACAGAAATATAAAACATAGATGGTTTCCTTTTGATTTGCCCTTCATTTGAGAATTCTCCATTGGCTGTAATTGCATTCATAATACCGCCGCATTTGTGTATTTTTCAAAGAACTGAGTGAATAATCCAAACGATGACTCCAGCTCTGGACAGAGCCTTTCATTTCAACTCATTTAACATTTTAATAATTCTTTAAGTATTGTAAGGTTCCTGTGTCAAGCTGGAGAGGAGCACTGCGGACCCGCGGCTCCTCTCTGCTTCTGTTAGGACTTTCCACTGTGACTTTGGGCAAATCATTTCACCACCCTGGGCTTCAGTCCCCTCAGCCTGCAAGATGGGGATCAACCGACTTCTTTATCAGAGAATCACAGACTGGTCAGGGTTAGAAGGGACCTCTGGAGATCATCTAGTCCAACCCCCCTGCCAGAGCAGGGTCACCTACAGCAGGTTGCACAGAATGGTGTCCAGGCAGGTTTGGAATGTCTCCAGAGTCGGAAACTCAAAGTTATATTGAGAGGATGGATTTGTTCATCCAGCTGCAGATCATGTTTTTTGGGACCACAAAATACTTGCCTAAATGGATAGATCCAGCAGTGCATCTTGCTTCTACAGAGATAACGATGCTCTACTTTCCCTGGTCACCACCCTGAATGTCACAGATATAGGGGAGTTGGACTAGATGATCTCCAGAGGTCCCTTCCAACCCTGACCATTCTGTGATTCTGTGATTTTTAAGTTTTGACTTTTGAGGAAGTACATGGCCAATTACTACCATAACTAAACACAAAAAGATTGATTTTTTTTCTACCCAGTTTTAATCTGGTTTCTTTTTTCCAGGTTCTTGAACTTTACTTCTTCCCCCAAATTCTCCCATTCCTCCCCTTTAAGAGGTGGAAACCCAGCGAGCTACACTTCAGCAGAGATGAGTAGCATTGTTGGGCTAATTAGAATCCAATTAACATAGTCAAATTTAACCACTTGACTTCCAGTTCTGGTAGGCAATGTCACACGCTCCAGTGACACAGGAAGTACTGCGATGCGAATGAAGCATCATTAGCTGGAGGCAACCAGTAGAGACACAGGACGGCAATCGTCTGCCTGCAGAAACCACAAGAAAGGGCACAGCTCTCACCATCAAGAGCTTCATATGTGACTCTGGCCTTTAAAATGTGTGACAGTGACTCAGAATGAGGAACACAAGCAGATCTGCCGAAAAAGCAGTTTGTCACAATGTGGGATTCGTTTCTTCAACAGCTATAACCTCAGTTTCCTGATTCAGCAACTTTGATGCCTATAAATTAAAGAAATAAAGTGAAATGGCAACGTGTTTGCATGGGATGGAGGTAAAGCCGGGTCCAAAAGGAAAAGCGCTTTGGTGGTCGGGAAATATGTTGTGATGTGCCTGGATTCAAGCTTAGTGTCACTAGTGAAGTTAGGAGAACGCTGGTATGATCATTAAGCTTATCAAAGCCTTAGTAAGATTCAAACACGGGTGAAGTATTGGCCCAATTGAAGTCGGGGCGATACTTCCAACCTCTCCCTAACCGTTTCTAAAGTGCCCAGAGCCCAGCACCGGGGCTGAAAAGCAAAATCAAAATAGAACAGATAAATAATAAATTAAATAACATAAGTTAAAGCCTCCTGGAAATGAAAACTGATTAGCCAGATTTCACGGAGGGTTTCAATTAAGTCTGTTTCTCATTTTTGTTTATCTATATTTAATACTGATAAATAATGTTATTTCATTACAAGTCTCTGAAGGGTGTTTCTAGCCTTTCTTAAAGGGATAGTCAGGCTTAAAAAAACCCCATCACCTACGGTACAAGTAATAATCTGGGTTAGTAAAATGAAAAAAGCATGCTTATTTTTCTCCACTAACGATGCTTGCATGTTTTTCTTGCACTCTGTTTCTTCTCTGACTTTGCAGATGCTAGTAAAGGAGCTCTACTGGCAGTTCCCATCTTCTCCCCGTGTTGAAAACCTGGAATATTGGCTACTGCTGAGCTTAAACGCTGTGCTTCATGATTCATTTATTCACCCTCGAAGATAAGAGAGGAAGGCCCAAGAGGACCAATTCAATAGCTTCCCATCTCACACAGCCCACATGCCCCTGGGACCCGGGGATGGGGAAGGAGGAGCTCGGCCCTGCCGTGTAGTTTCCCTCAAGTGTTAGAGTCATAGAATGAAAGAATCATAGAGTAGTTTGGGTTGGAAAGGACCTTTAAAGGTCATCTGGTCCAACCCCCCTGCCATGAGCAGAGACATCTTCAATTAGATCAGGTCGCTCAGAGCCCCGTCCAACCTGACCTGGAATGTTGCCAGGGATGGGGCATCTCCCACCTCTCTGGGCAACCTGGGCCAGGGTTTCATCACTCTCAGCGTAAAAAATTTCTTCCTTATATGTAGCCTAAATCTTCTCTCTTTTAGTTTAAAGCCATTACCCCTTGTCCTATCTCAACAGGCCCTGCTAAAATGTTTGTCTCCATCTTTCCTGTAGGCCCTTTAGGGACTGGAAGGGGCTATAAGGTCTCCCCAGAGCCTTCTCTTCTCCAGGCTGAACAACCCCAACTCTCTCAGCCTCTCCTCCCAGCAGAGGTGCTCCAGCCCTCTGATTGTCTTCATGGCCCTCCTTTGGACCTGCTCCAACAGGACCACGTCCTTCTTATGTTGAGGGCCCCAGAGCTGGATGCAGTACTTGGGGTGGGGTCTCCCCAGAGTGGAGCAGAGGGGCACAATCCCCTCCCTCGCCCTGCTGGCCACACTTCTTGTGATGCAGTCCAGGATGCGGGTGGCTTTCTGGGCTGCCAGCGCACATTGCCAGCTCACGTTGAGCTTCTCATCCACCAGTGTCCCCAAGTCCTTCTCAGCAGGGCTGCTCTCCATCCCTTCATCCCCCAGCCTGTACTGATACCAGGGATTGCCCTGACCCCCATCAAACATTATGTGTGCTTACACCCGTCCCCATCAAATGCTTCTATTGACAGAGAGGATGCCAATATTAAAAAGCCACTTCTCATATAATTAGGAAACAGTGACCAGCCCTGGAAATCCCTGACCCACCCCATGGTGACCCTGATCCCACCCATCCTTGCACAGCAAGCAGCAGAACTCCCCTGGTTTCAGCTGCTGGAGATCAACGCCACGTCCTGGAGGCGGTCAGGTGAGAAGCTCCCCCCTACACCTGTTCTTTAATTACAAAATTTATAAGGTGAGAAGGGGCAGCACATTAATGGGAGTTTGCGTTCGATGAGGAGACGGAGCTTCACATGCAGCGGCAGCGTGTGGGCAAGGGTTTCGGCTCCGCGCTCCTCCCACAGGTCATCCTCCTGCTCCCGGAGAGTAATTTGACAGCCATGTACCGTGCCTCCAGTAATGCAGAAAACAGCATTGCCTTTCCTAGAACTGCTTAACACCGTTTAATTGTGCTAATTTAACCCAGGTGGTCTCCACAGCAGCCTTTGCCTTAGGCCTGGAGAAAAGCAGGGAGGAGAAAGCGGTGAGTTTTTTAGGTTCGTGCACGGGAAGAGTTCAGAAAACCCAGGTGAGACATGCAGAAATGAGGTGTAGCAATCACACGTGTCCTATCAGCTCCTGCAGTGCCAGGGGAAGGTCTTGGCGCAGGCAGCCTTGAAGGAAAGCACCCCATCTCCACGGCGGGGAGACACCCCGGGTGCCGATGGAGCAGTTAAAAAGACCTGTGGAGGTTCTTTCTCAAATATTAGATCAAATTCTTTCTCAAATATTAGAGGTTCTTTCTCAAATGTTGCATCCAGCTCTGGAGCCCTCAACATAAGAATGACGTGGATCTGTTGCACTGAGTCCAGAGGAGGGCCATGAAGATGATCAGAGGGATGGAGTACCTCTCCTATGAGGCCAGGCTGAGAGAGTTGAGGTTGTTGAGCCTGGAGAAGAGAAGGCTCCGTGGAGACCTTATTGCAGCCTTCCAGTATCTGAAGGGCGCCTACAAGAAAGCTGGAGAAGGATTTTTTACAAGGGTATGTAGTGATAGGATAAGGGGTAACGGTTTTAAACTGAAAGAGGGTAGATTTAGATTAGATATTAGGAAGAAAGTCTTTACTCTGATGGTGGTGAAACACTGGAACAGACTGCCCAGAGGTTGGGGAGAGAGTGGAGATGTTTCTTCTGCAAAGATCATGTTCAGAGTCTGGGTAACAGCGTGTGTTTTACAGGCGATGCACTCGGTGGTGGCATCGAGGACCAGGATGCTGTAGGCTGTGGAGGCTTTTTGTTTTTCCTGCAGGATTTTGAAATGGAAAGAACTGGGATTGTCTTTAATTTCTGAAGAGTCCAGGTGACTCTCCGTTGTGTGACATAGCTGTGCTATAACCACCAGCACATCAGTGAGATGCTTTTTCTGCACCGACGTGCGTGCTAAAGCGGAGGGCTGCGAACCTTATGCCAGAGGTCTTTTATTTGAATAACCGCATGAGAAGGAAGAGGGGTGGCCTCCAGGAGGGAGGCAGCACCGCCTGGAGAGGTGTGGTGGTGGCTGGTACTGCCAGACCCGCTGCTGCATCCCTGCCTTATGAGCTGGAAATCACGTTGCTGTACGAGGATGACCTCGTTACTCCAAACGGAGCCGCTTTTTCTGCCCCCAGATTTTATCCAATTGTCTATTTGTTTGGCAACCTGAGCAGAGCAGTGTCTCCAGCTGGACTGCTGGATGTCTGAAAGACTAAGGCTGTCTGGGAGCAGATGGGAATGTTCCCGTATTTCTGTCTCCAGCTCGCAGGGACCCGCCTGAGACTCGCAGCGCTCAGCATGCTGAAGGAGGGTGCCCAAAAAATGCCATTGCAAATGCAGCTGGAAAGTCTTCTTTTTTTTTTTTTCTTTTTTTTTTTTTTTTT
>VUYV01000047.1:2723285-2735770 GCA_008711295.1 Anarhynchus alexandrinus
TTTTTTTTTTTTTTTTAATTCACTCTGCTTTCTCAGGCTGTTTCTCAGCCTGACACCCAGGTCTGAATCTAGTGATGCACAGAAAGGAGGGTGATGGGTGTCTGCTCCTTTCCGTGGCGTGCTCTGTGTCCTACTTCTCCAGCAAGTAGGACATCTGGGATTTATGGTCACCTTACTCTCCAGCTTCCATCTCGCACCTTCAGCAAACGCCCCCCCCAGCCCTCGGAGCAGAGGCTGAGCTCCAAGTCAGGCTCTGTGCACTCTGCAACGCCGCAAAAAAAAAACCATTCCTGCGACCAAGGGGAGAAAAAGCAAAAGAAAATACATCCTCGTAGTTCAGTGCCGAGAGCGCTCACCAGGACAGGAGAACCCTAAGCGGCGGTGATTCCTGCTGCCTTCAAAAGTAATATTTTCCCCGTTGCTAAAAATGTGTCTGTCTTGGGAGCAGTGAACTGAAATGTCCCGATTCCCACATGAGTGCATTCGCAGTCATGCTCCCGTAGGGTTTTTCTGTGCCATCAGCGTTGCAGGCACCAGAAGCCGTGCCTGCACCATCCCCGCTCGCGTCCAGGATAGACAGAAAACTGACTAAAGAAAATTAAGCTCCACCTTGATGTCCCACTTTTCTCAGGCTATGTTTTTGCAACTTCGTAGCAGATGGTATGTCTTAGGTATATCACTTCGGAGATGCCAAGTGATGTACTATCTATCAGTGTTTTTATTTAATGAGGAGGGGAAATTTTGACTCCTACTTACACTTGGGAAGCTGCAACACGGAGACAGGTGTGATGCTATTTCATACTGCTGTATCATCTACCCAGAGCTCTTAATAGCTATTTTTAATCTGGACACGAAAGGAACTATTAATTAGGGAGACATATCCGGGTGCCTAACACAAATTGTAGAGACTATAATGGTGTATTACAGCATCTTAATTTTCTTCAGAGACTACAATTAGCAGTGAGTTGGTCTGCACTATGATGATTTTTTTTTTTTTCTTTTATCTGACAAAATAAAGGTTGCAAATATGGGGCAGCTGAGTCGTAACGGGAGTTGTATGGGATTCCAGCCCAAAGTGCTTTATGTGTGTGTCTGGTCAATACACTTAAAAGGAACCATTTTATTTAAAAGCCGATGTCCTTAAAGTGAAAGGTGGAAACTGCTGAAGGGTTCTGTGGCACTCGGTGACAGCTTTGCTGTGAACTGCAGTAGAACAAATATCAGCATTTAAGACTATATGGTGGTGTAATGCAATGAAAGAGATGAAGCAAGGTACAACCGAGTGAGGAGGAAAAATATAAGTAACTGGGGTGTAGTTGTTGTTTTTAAAATGTGAAGTAGGTGACAATATTGCACACAAAAATATTGTTCAGAAAAAATGCCACAGAATTTTGCCATTTACATATAACCAAGTCATTGGTTTTACATCTCAGCTTCAATGTGGCACAACAGTTGCCATTACCCACACGTCAGATCATAGGTGCCACATTTTTGGTGGCATTTCACTGTTGAAAAATGTAATCCAACCTTCATTCTTTCTGGGATCGCAAAGGAGGATGATTACGTTGGCTCACGCTGACTTTATTTTCCTTTTCACAATAAAAACCTCTTTTTTTTTTTTGAGAACTTAAACTTGTACTATTACATAGAAAAATATTTATTAGTGAAACAACTTTCTTCTGTATAGGGATTTGATTATCAAGTCACCTGAAATCCATAAGGGCTAATTGAAGATGAAATACTTCTCTAATAGGTGTTCCTCTGCCACATCTGAATAAAAAGGTGGGAATTTTTCCCCCCAGAGGAACCTGGATGAGGTTCATCCATGTCCTTCTAAGGAAGCTGATGCCGATACTGATTTTATTGGGCCTCTACAAACAGCAAGTGAGCAAACTCTTTGCAGTGGGTATTTTTCATTGGAAAAATGTAGCAGAAGGGGCAGAAAATGTAAAGAAAGTAAAAAGGACCAACAGGAAAACGCTGAAACGTGGTAATCAGTTGAAAGCGCTATGTGAATAGATCATGCAGCTGATGACCTTAAAAAAAGCCACCCAACACGAAAGCAAATCAGACCGCTGCCATCCCTGAAGATACCTTGTGTTTCCTCTCCGCAAAGCAGAGGTATGAGCCACTTGGAAGTAAACCAAAAGCATCCTCCTCTCTTCTGCCGACATGGGTGGGAAACCCCCTTCTGCCACGCAAGTCCTCCCGCAGGGGCCGTTGCGATCGTGTCCTTGTGAGAAAGAAGAAGATGAGGAGAAGCGGTTGACTCCACCTGGCCTCCTCACAGCCCGCTGGATGCTGCAGTGCCAATGGCCAAGGGGATGCCCAAGCCTTTGGTGTGGCACACGGGGAAGGCTGTGGCAGGTTGTTGGGCTCATCACCGCTTGTGTCAGGCTTTCAGCCCCTGTTGCCTTTCAACGTCCTCACCAGCTCCGCAACTGTAGAAATGGGTTTATTTAGATCTAGGAAGTGTCCAAAATAGATTGTTCATAACTTGCTTCCTTACATTTCTAAATGCGGGTAAGAAAGCTGATGAATGAAGGAGGAAACGGGATCTATCTGAGGCTATGCTCCCCATTTCCCTTTCCTTTAAAGAAAAAATACAGAAAAATCAGCAAATGTGTTGATGTGATGGACACTTTTTCATAAAAGACTCAGCCTGACCAGCCCACGACCCACTCGGCCGCTGGGAAAGCCCATCGCTCTGCCGTCACCTTGGCTCCGTGCGGGATGGAGCTGGGGGGGGGACAGCAGCAACCCCAGCAGCCTGCAGAGCCACGTTCTCTTCTTGGAACCATGGAAAGGTGATTATGGATAAGCTGGCGGATTGTGGCCGGAACCAGAAGATCTCAGGGACACTTAAAGAGGTTTAACTAGCTGAACGTCATCGGTTCTCCGCAGCCCGGTCCCGGGGTGGGGAACTAGTCCCCCATACTTTCACGAATGCTGGCAAAGAGATATAGCTCAGACTCGGTGAATATTAGAGACTTGCCATTGTGTTTTAAATTAATTCTTCGACCTATACCTTCATCTGCCACGGTACGAATGAACACTACAGGCTGAACATTAGATATTTATGTTCATTTAACAATCTGTAATAAGCTATCAGGGCTGATTTTGACATGTACATTGAAGTTATTGCTTTTTTATCAATATCACGGTACATTTGTCAGCAGCGAATGATAATTGTATTGCTATGTATATAACCGATCTTGTAGTGTGACATTCTCTACACTGTGCACAAATTGAATACATTTCATCTTAAATACAAGCCTATTAATTAAAATCAGAGAGAAATAGAGAATTTTAAACTGCCAACTATGGAGCATCTCTGGGCAGCCTCTTCTCCAGTATCTTCTTCTCCGGTAAATAAGTCTCACACGATCACCTACTCGTCTATATATTTATTTGTTATAGGATGCCAGAGGAAACGCAAGGTCAGAGATATGTAACCAAGGGCACAAGAGGTAGGACAAAAAGGGCCGACAAAGCTGCTGTAAAAGCACGAGAGCATATTTCTGCATTACAGCAGGCGTCAAGCAGCATCTGCTGTAGTTATGGCAGCAAGAGTAGCTTTCGTTCCGTTCCTTGCTTTTCACACACCGGTAACTTAGACAAATGCACTGCATATGTGGACACAGGTAGTCATCTGCACTTTTCAGAAGTGTCCAGCCAACTCTGAGTTTTAATTACTTCTAACTTCTATATTCATTTCCTTCCAACCTGGCTGCTGCTTTTTTCACAGCCGACGCTGAACTAAGCACGAGGCCAGGTTTCAAGAAAAAGTAAGTTTAAAGCAAGAAATCCTTTTAAAATGGCAAATCTTAACTCACACATGCTGGAATATGCAGGATTTTCTGCACAAGGTAGAGAAGACTGAAATAAGCCGGTAACGGCGCTGAAGATCTGGGAAGGATTTCTCTGCCATAGTTTAATGGAGATCATAAGAGAGGGAATGAGTCAGACCATACTTGAAAGCTAATTGCCCATTATCCCGGTGTGATGATGGTTAACATTAAGATTTTCTGCAGTTCGGGTTACAGAAGCAGTGAAACGCAGTTATTTTTATCAACTGACCAAAGTGTAATAAAACTGTAGTAAAAATGCACTGGGAGAAGTTGCAACCATCAACGTTTGCCCCTCCTGGTAGACTATAAAGAAGAGAAGAAGGACTTATACCTTATGCCAAGGTAAAAGCCATCGCTCAGGAGTTTTGTATGCCATAGAAAATTTTTTTGCCTTAAAATAAGGCAAAATGAACTCTGGTAAGAGGGAGGCCAAGCAGTATAGGATGAGAGGGCAGGTACTATGATAGGGACAGTCCTGTAATCAGCTAAGCGCCTAGATTTCATATTACAGTAAAAAGTAAAGATGCAATATCAGTATTAAGACCAGAGATAGGGCAGAATATAGTAGGGAAGCAATTGCCGGTTGTCCTACCAAACTTATCGGGATTTTCTCATAGCAACAGAAGATGGACCTGCATGAATATATTCCTGAAACGGCAGTAATTTTGACCGCAAGCAATAAGGCAGTGCACAGGTCAAAATGGGATGGGGAGAGCAGGACCAGCGTGCAGAGAGGATCCTCCTCCGCTGGATGTAACCCAAACACGATACTGTGAACGTAGGTATTTCTTTCCTATTTGTGTAAATGTCTTACCGTGGTATTTTCCATAATAAACATTATTTTCCTTTCCCCTTAACCGTTTTCCTCATTTTAGATGGCAACTCACGTTTTGCAAAATGTCCTTCTTGCCGCAGAAGGGCGCGAAGGGAAAACGGTTGGCTTTTTCTCAGCGTTGAGTATCCAGATCAGGGGATGTTTATTAATTTCAGAAGCACCTCTCGTTATCAGAATCCGCCCACCTCTGCTTCCAACAGTACCTGTCGGAACGGTTACATGAAATTAGCCCAAACTCGCGCCGTCGGCGTGTTGTTGATTCCTACAGCAGCAAGTTTTCCATTTACTAATAACAATACCACCAGAGAGCAGTTGGACTAGTTAGCTCGAGAGAGGCAGATTTTTCTGCCTTTTCATTCCCATGCACAGATGGAGACAAGAAGAGTCCCGGTTTAGCTTTTCAACATGACTGTGCAGCTAAAGTTGCTTTTCAACCTAAATTGACTGTATCCCCTCTACATATTCCGCAAATTGATGCGACCACGCTTCCCCATTACTCGGTAATCCATTCTGCGCTAATAATGTCATCATTTACAAAACACTTTCTAGTTTATCATGCAAAAATAAAAAAAAATATGAAAAGATGTGCATAATCTAGGAGAGATCTTGTTCCGCTAACAACTCCACAAACAGCCACGTGTGATTTTTTTTCCAGAAATGACTCAGAAGATCACCTGCTGATCCCCTGGCTGGTACAAAGCAGCTGCCATTAGGTAAAACTCGTAGCAAGGAGCTCCAAAAGTGCACAATGTTGAAAACCATCATGGGCTTTGCTTTGAAACCTTTCTTTCCCTCACACCTGCTAGGCTGGCACAGCTGAATTTTCCCATTCTTGTCAAATCTTTCCAGTTTAAGATGAGTAATAGTGCCAGGTTTCTGAAGAAATCTACCACTTAATGTCGTATTCTCCAGCAAAGATCCTCTTAAATGCTTTTATTTGCAAAAGTTACTATGACAGCTGTTTGGCTGAATATATTTTCAAAACGGGTATTTATGTTCTTCCACAGCTATTTGAATTCTTCTTTTTCTCCACGTGGTGTATCTACAATATGATTTTTTCTTATCAAATTCGGAATGTGGTTTGTTATTTAATTTATCAGGACCACTCTGTTTAATTGCTGCAATTCACCTCATCTGCTGTAGGGTATCTACATCGTCCACCTTCCATCTTTAATTGACTGTAGTTTTATATGCTGAACTTTTTTCATCTTACGGAATCACAGAATGGCTTGGGTTGGAAGGGACCTTAAAGATCATCTCCTTCCAACACCCTGCCATGGGCAGGGACACCTCCCGCTAGACCAGGTTGCTCAAAGCCCCATCCAACTTGGCCTTAAACACTTCTCTTAATTGATTGTGCTGTGACAGCTCCTTTTGAAACACCAAGCAAAAAAGACAAAGTGTTTTCACAGATTTCGAGGCCATCGCGGTTCTCCAGCCCAGCATCCCGTGTGAGGCAGATCCCAGACATTTCCACAGTCTGCCTCAATTTTGAGTTATTGAGTCTGCAGCTCAGTCACTTGTGGTTGAGCTAGAACATATCTTCTAGGAAGTTTTCCAATTTCAGAGGCTTCAAGTGACAAAAATTATCCCACATCCCATGTGCAGTACCCAAATGTGAAATTGTTCTAGCAGCTAAATTATGTGCAATGTTAAAAATTTACACCTCATTTCTGACATAACTTTTTCAGCTTCAGTTTATAGACAGACGACCATTTTATGCCTATATCTATCTTGCGATTAAAAGGACTTGTAGAATTGTGTATCATCTCTGATTTATTTAATGGGCTCAAATGCAGACTGAAATAAGTGGCATAGAACTGCGAAGGGATTTTTTTAAAGATAATTTGAGTGCTCACTGGGCAGTTATGAAGGCAGTTAGCAAACATACAGCTGGGTTATTTTTACATATATATGGGTTTTATATATATATTTTATATATATATATATATATATATATGCCACAGATATGGAGAAGGGACTAGATGCCCAAGTGGGTATTCCTGTAGGAAATGTCCCATACAACACAGCCAGTCCAGGGCATGAGTAAATTACTAATTCTGCTTCCTTCTTCTTCATCTTCTCGTGGGCATCTTGGAAATCATTCTCAGGTCTCAGATGGGTACGGTGAATATGTTGGGTGTCTCCTGTAAGCCCAGAGGGAAGAGCAGGATAGCAGGTAGCAGGGCTGCAGTGGTACAGGCAGTGAAGGAAATTACCAAACACCTCATGAAAAGTCTTTCTTTTTTTTTTTTTTAATTTTCCTTAGTAGCTTGGCAGCATGTAATTCTCTAGTCTCCCGAACCCTGTCATCTAAATTATGTTAGGATTCAAACAGCCAGCAGACTGTAAACAGGAGAGATTAGTCATCCTCGGATCCCCAGCAATACCATTTTGGAGAGAGGGAGAGTGGTTCCTGCGCGACCCCGCACTGTTTACGTTGGGGTAGCAGCAGGGAAGAAGATGGGAAAGTCAGACATGAGTGGCACTTTAGAAAAAAATTGAAAACATTTGTCAACACTGCGACCTACTACGTAATAGTTTATGAGCGGTGCTCAGCGCTGTCTCACAGATGCCCTTCAGTAGGATGAACTGGAGCATCACGGTCTAGTTAGCGGGAGACAGTCTGTTGCTCTATTTGAGCTGGATTCCCACTTCACCATGGTGACCAAGAGAGCTATATCTGATCTGCTATTCTGGCAAGGGCCTCCATCGTTTTTCTGTCTTCTCATCGCAAGCCTCCTCATCAGAGTTTTCCAAGAAACCTCAATCACTATATCCGACAGAGCCGGACATCTTTCCAGCAAATGAACACAAGGACCCGATGCCATCTTTGGGAAAATATGATCTTCCCTTCTGGAAGGTTTCCAAAGGGCAGGTGACCCCAGCAAACCCCCTCAAGGACACATAGACGACCAGTAGCTGACCCACAGTTGTGTTTTCAATTTGGGTATATTAACAGTAAAATAGAGTACAGTAGCGGGATGGGTAAAGGTGTGGCCTTCCAGCACTCAAAGGCAGCTTATAAGAAAGATGGGGACAAACTTTTTAGCAGGGCCTGTTGTCATAGGACAAGGGGTAATGGCTTTAAACTAAAAGAGGGAAGATTTAGACTAGATATAAGGAAGAAATTGTTTACACTGAGGGTGGTGAAACCCTGGCCCAGGTTGCCCAGAGAGGTGGGAGATGCCCCATCCCTGGCAACATTCAAGAACAGGTCAGACGGGGCTCTGAGCAACCTGATCTAGTTGCAGATGTCCCTGGTCATTGCAGGGGGGTTGGACTACATGCCCTTTAATGGTCCCTTCCAACCCAAACTCTTCTATGACTCTATGGTGCCATTTCATCACGCATTTGAGCACCGACTTTACAAACAGATACCACATCACTTCGAAGTCACCAGCTCCAACACTGGGAGGGAAAGTTGGAGTGATGTTACCTTTAGCTAAGACAGCCCGGCCTCGGAGGTGCTGTAAGAGTCATCCAAGCCTGGTGCTATTGTTCCTGCTGCTGTGTTTTGTCTGGGTAGACCAAACTCTTATAAACAGGAAACCAGAGACTTCAGATGATTTCTCCGCTTGAACACAGATTGGTAGAAGTATTTGAGATTGCCGCCCTTCTTACAAACAAAACTCATGCATATGAATATTCAAAGGCAGTTATACCACTGTGACTACTTAAGGAAATGCCTGGACTTACGTATAGTGTGTGTTTATGCTACAGGTCTTGCTCCAGGAGCTACAGTTATCATTCTACTATTCAGCCCTTAAGCTGCTAGCAGTTATGGTTTTTTTTTCCTGAAACTCTTCTCCCATAAATACCAAATAAAACTATAGTTTGTGCAATAGTCCCAGAGATATCGGGTGACCCAGACTGGATTTGTTTGCATGAGACATCTTTAAGGCACTCTGGGGAAAAACCAGAGTTTCAAAACCAGAACATCTATCCTCAAACAAATCTGCTGAACCGCGGAGCCTTATTTCCTGACTTCCAGGTATTTCTTTTGGACTAGATACAGCAACACTTGTACATCATTCTGAGTCACTCCTTGTGCATATGTGCACATCGCATCCATTTTCTCCTGCGCTGACAGGACATTGCCAAACGATTTAGTTTAGATAGAGCTGGCTCTTCGGCATAATTTTTCACACACACATTTTAGCGCACTGAAAACTGAATTCTGATTTACAACCTTTTTGGAATTTGTTTCTCACGGAGGTTTATGCCAAAGATGTTTTATTCATCTAAAACAAATGCCTGACATTTGTTTCATTAAGATATTAAACTTGCACTCCGCTGGCTCCCACCGAAGACACCAGCCACGTACAGGATTGCCAGGCCAGACTCTGGCGCGGGTACGGCAAAGGGACTCGGAAAATGGCATGTGAGCTCATCTTTTGCAGCTCTGGCTAGGCAAGCCCTGTTCAGAGCCCTGATTCAGTGGCAATTAAATAAACCAGAAAAGCACCCAACCCCACCCTTTGCAGCTGGAGCTTTGTCTGAATGTGATAAGAGATCATTAATTTTCAATTTGACCTCAGCCTATAATGTTCAAGTGGCCTCTTTGTTCTCATAGTGATGTTACAAGCAAGGTCTGAGTCAAGGGAACTGGAAAGGAAATATTAAAATAGTCCTAAAAACCTCTTTAGTCTTGTGATCTCGCTCCTCCTAACTTAACTGCGCACACCTTATCCATCGGACCATCACGGCTCCACGACATGGATTTCCTCTTGGTTACTGCTTCTTTCCCAGAACAAACAACACTGGTCAACCAAGGTGACCAGTTGTGCCACGGTAATAATGAATCTTGAGACACCGCAGCAAAAACATGTTGTGAACAAACCGGCAGGGCAAAGTTTATTTATATCAAATGTCTGCGTGTAACGTTTGTAACAATTTACAGGCAGAATAAAAGCTGAAATTCACTGATTAAAGTGTTCACTGTGAATAGCTCATACAGCTCTGAATTCAAAGACGTAGTTGAAGAAATTGTTATTACAATCCACTGCAAAAAGAGCTATTGTGAACCTATGGGCACATCAACAGCTGTCTATGGAAAATTATTATTATTATAGAATAGAAAATGTCCTATTTTTAACAGATAATCCCGGAATCTGGGTTGAATTAGAATGAAGGAGAGCCCATCTTTCACATCCTTTTTCATTCAGGCATTTGGCAAGCCGAGACTTTACAGAATGTAATTTAGGATGTTTAAATTGCTGTTTGTTACTGGTGGTTTCTCATTGTAACACCTCGAACGCTTCAGCAGAGGACCTAGGGCTTGGGTCCTTCTGTAAAGACACAACTACGTACTACAGTTCTTAGGTGCTTTAGGCTGCTCACTTTGGGTTCACAGGGTTGGAGGCAAGGGGTGTTTTAGAATCATAGAATCATAGAATGGTTTAGGTTGGAAAGGACCTTGAAGATCATCTAGTTCCCACCCCCCTGCCATAGGCAGGGACACCTCCCACTAGACCAGGCTGCCCAAGGCCACGTCCAGCCTGGCCTTGAACACCTCCAGGGATGGGGCCTCAACAACCTCTCTGAGCAACCTGTTCCAGTGCCTTACCACCCTCAAAGTGAAAAACTTCTTCCTAATGTTCAATCTAAACCTGCCCTCTTCCAGTTTGAAGCCATTCTCCCTCGTCCTAACCTTAGGGTTATTTCAACGTGGTTTTTCTGCTTTTAAGCAAATCCAGTTTTCCATTGACTATCTCATGCTTTGTACTGAATCAAAACATTTAAATCTTAAGATTTCTCTCCTTCTGACAGAATTAACAGGACTGGATGGCACCAGAATTGGGACCAGCACTCATTAGAGACTTCATTTTCTCTTCTTCTCTGTGGATGCTCCAGAGGAAGAAATCTTGTGGGGGGATTGTCCCATCAAATATGAGGAAAAGAGATATGTAATACCCTGATCGTACCTTCAAAAACCTTGATGAGAGCCCAAGAGCTGCTCAGAAGCCTGTGGGGCCGCATGTGTCTGCAGCAGGCGAAGGACACCCTGTGCTCTGCCAAAAACTTGCTCCAGGTCAACCCGCATCTCAGCCCGTCAGAAAGAAATCAAAAAAGAGGGTGGAGAGAAAAAAAATGATTTCACCACAGACTGCTGATGCCCTGCCCTTTGCGGAGCAGAAGAAGACCCCATTTGTTCTGGTTCCACTTCTCAGGGCACCTTCAGAAGGTGCATGAGCTTCCAAAATGTCTTTCTGCATAAGAGAAAGGAAAGAGAGGTTGTAACAGAAGCCCAAAGAGGGGTCCCTATGCGCAAAGTTAAGCCTCCCAACCTCCCGAGATGTAAATTTATGTTACCCTCTGTAGCCCCACATTTTTATCGCATGTTGGGGAGGGATATGGGGACACACACAGTCAGTCAAGTCAGGAAAGGCCTTGGACATTAAGGAAATAAAAACCTGAAAAGCAGTGGCATAATGACTGCTTGCCAAAATATTAAAATAATGAGATTTCTGTTAACTAGCGAATTATAGGACTTTAATTTTTTCTTTCCTGAAAATGCAGACTTTGAGTTTTTTACGCCAAGTAACTGACCTCAAGGAATATTTTCCCTATAGAACTGAACTGTTTTATGCAAGTTTAAGGGTATTGGAAAGGGAGGAGTGATGGCTCAACCATCAATAAGATGGTTGGTGACTTCCTATCAAAGTCAAGAACAGAATCTAATGAAAAAAGGTTTGGGTTTTTTGATGATGCCTATTAGACTTGTAGGTAAATGCAGCCTTTCTGGAAAAAAAAAAATAAAAATTGAGTCTGGGTTGGACTAAATTTCAGCTTCCTGAAGATAAATGTTCATACAATAAGGGAAAACAAGCCATATTATCTAGGTTCCACCACATTATGTGACCTACGTGAACAGCTCAGGCAAATCAAGCAGAAACTAAGACCTGATAACACTTTGTAAATACCCAGATGGGGAAACAAAAAATACTGTGAAATACTTTCGCAGACAAATCATGATCTTGAGCAAATTTTCTGCTGGTTGGTGGGCAATGGTGAAACTTGAACCCAGCACCAATTTCAAGTATTTTTGCACTTCTCAGCTCTCTTATTAATCTGTGGCAGAGCGTCAGCGAGCTGGTCCCTCTGTGCTGGAGTGATTATCGCTGAGCTGATGGATGTAACTGCAAATATTGTGAAGAGTTCTTCCAGATCTGCACTTTGTATTGCAGCTGTTAATATTTTTTTTTATTGCTTTGTTTTCTTATCCAAATTTTAGTTGCCTGAATGACATATTAATTAACCAAATTCAGAATTGGTTAATTCAACAACTGGCAGGCTTATATTTATCATTGTTCAGTAATACTACCCAAATGTCAGCTCTCAGTTTGAAAAATTCCTCTGAACTAGTAAACCAGAGAATAATAAAGATACTATAATTTTCTTTCACTAAAATAAACAGAATATTTTCTTAGTTAATTGTTTACATGTCTTACTCCTGTCACTTCTTTCCTTTCATCCTTATTTTTCTTGTTTTCCTTTATTCACATTTCATCTCTTGAACTCCTTATCTCTCTAATCCCTTATCCTTTATGTTCTTGTTTTATCTCTCATTCCACCATTTTATTCCCTGTTTCCTAAGCCTATCTCCCTTCCCATGCTAGGCTCCCCAGGCTTTAAATGCCCTCTGAACCCTTTTTCCCTTTCCCCCAGTTCTCTACCTTTCTCTTCTCTTTCATTTTTCCTTACAGCAATCTCCGCAGAACAATACTAGAAGTCGAGCTGGCAAGCTGACAAAAAAGAACAGTTGGAAAGAAAAGTTTACTCAAAGACAGGCACAT
>VUYV01000047.1:2735791-2816360 GCA_008711295.1 Anarhynchus alexandrinus
CTGTGGGGCCGCATGTGTCTGCAGCAGGCGAAGGACACCCTGTGCTCTGCCAAAAACTTGCTCCAGGTCAACCCGCATCTCAGCCCGTCAGAAAGAAATCAAAAAAGAGGGTGGAGAGAAAAAAAATGATTTCACCACAGACTGCTGATGCCCTGCCCTTTGCGGAGCAGAAGAAGACCCCATTTGTTCTGGTTCCACTTCTCAGGGCACCTTCAGAAGGTGCATGAGCTTCCAAAATGTCTTTCTGCATAAGAGAAAGGAAAGAGAGGTTGTAACAGAAGCCCAAAGAGGGGTCCCTATGCGCAAAGTTAAGCCTCCCAACCTCCCGAGATGTAAATTTATGTTACCCTCTGTAGCCCCACATTTTTATCGCATGTTGGGGAGGGATATGGGGACACACACAGTCAGTCAAGTCAGGAAAGGCCTTGGACATTAAGGAAATAAAAACCTGAAAAGCAGTGGCATAATGACTGCTTGCCAAAATATTAAAATAATGAGATTTCTGTTAACTAGCGAATTATAGGACTTTAATTTTTTCTTTCCTGAAAATGCAGACTTTGAGTTTTTTACGCCAAGTAACTGACCTCAAGGAATATTTTCCCTATAGAACTGAACTGTTTTATGCAAGTTTAAGGGTATTGGAAAGGGAGGAGTGATGGCTCAACCATCAATAAGATGGTTGGTGACTTCCTATCAAAGTCAAGAACAGAATCTAATGAAAAAAGGTTTGGGTTTTTTGATGATGCCTATTAGACTTGTAGGTAAATGCAGCCTTTCTGGAAAAAAAAAAATAAAAATTGAGTCTGGGTTGGACTAAATTTCAGCTTCCTGAAGATATATGTTCATACAATCAGGGAAAACAAGCCATATTATCTAGGTTCCACCACATTATGTGACCTACGTGAACAGCTCAGGCAAATCAAGCAGAAACTAAGACCTGATAACACTTTGTAAATACCCAGATGGGGAAACAAAAAATACTGTGAAATACTTTCGCAGACAAATCATGATCTTGAGCAAATTTTCTGCTGGTTGGTGGGCAATGGTGAAACTTGAACCCAGCACTGATTTCAAGTATTTTTGCACTTCTCAGCTCTCGTATTAATCTGTGGCGGAGCGTCAGCGAGCTGGTCCCTCTGTGCTGGAGTGATTATCGCTGAGCTGATGGATGTAACTGCAAATATTGTGAAGAGTTCTTCCAGATCTGCACTTTGTATTGCAGCTGTTAATATTTTTTTTTATTGCTTTGTTTTCTTATCCAAATTTTAGTTGCCTGAATGACATATTAATTAACCAAATTCAGAATTGGTTAATTCAACAACTGGCAGGCTTATATTTATCATTGTTCAGTAATACTACCCAAATGTCAGCTCTCAGTTTGAAAAATTCCTCTGAACTAGTAAACCAGAGAATAATAAAGATACTATAATTTTCTTTCACTAAAATAAACAGAATATTTTCTTAGTTAATTGTTTACACGTCTTACTCCTGTCACTTCTTTCCTTTCATCCTTATTTTTCTTGTTTTCCTTTATTCACATTTCATCTCTTGAACTCCTTATCTCTCTAATCCCTTATCCTTTATGTTCTTGTTTTATCTCTCATTCCACCATTTTATTCCCTGTTTCCTAAGCCTATCTCCCTTCCCATGCTAGGCTCCCCAGGCTTTAAATGCCCTCTGAACCCTTTTTCCCTTTCCCCCAGTTCTCTACCTTTCTCTTCTCTTTCATTTTTCCTTACAGCAATCTCCGCAGAACAATACTAGAAGTCGAGCTGGCAAGCTGACAAAAAAGAACAGTTGGAAAGAAAAGTTTACTCAAAGACAGGCACATTTCTTTTTTTTTTTTTTTTAAAGAGAAGAAATATCTATAGGAAGGTGTTGCCAAATCATCTGCTTTTTCAGATGTGAAACTTTTAGCAAGGCTCTCTGCAGCGCTGATGTGAGGGAAGGAGCAGGAAACACTATCAGGTTGCCAGATGACTTGAGGACGGTGAGGTGGGATTCTTAAGTGCACGTGATAGCAGTAATTCAGGATATTATTCCTCATGTAAAAATAGCTATGCAAAATTAACACAAAGGCTTTGGTATAAAAAGATAAAAGCCAGGAAACTCAGAGGCTGTGCAGCTCTTTTTATCTCGTTTGATTTTGGTTAGGGGATTGCAGGGAAACGGCAGAAGAGATAGAGTGTTTACATTAAGGCATCTGGTCCAAGGTGTAGTCACGAGAAAAGGTTATTGTACTCCTGCTTGTCACATGGGTGGGAAGAGGACCTGAGTGTAAAGGAGATGATCTTAGCCTGGGGACACACGGACAGAGACGGGAAACGTGAAAGGCAAACCTGGTGCGAGTCACGCAGCGGCAGTCACCTACGAATGAGCAGGCTGGATGTTGGATGGCGGGTCTATGAACAAGAGAAAATTTCAACTGCGATTTGCACAGGAGCATGTTTGTTACTGGAGGGTACAGTAAACCACTTCAAGCCTTGCATTACATAGTCTCAGCTTTTTAAACTCTTAAGGAAACTTTCTTTCCCTGTTCAACCGACTGAAGTCAGAGCAGCTTTGGTTGGCAAATATCTATTAGATTGCATTGATTTATACTGGATTTGAATTTCGCTCCTGGAAATAAAACGGTGATGTGAAGAGAGCTGTAGAAGGGATTTCTATTCCCATCCCCACTATCTGAGACGATGACCCTGAGCCTTGACTTGCATTCCTAATAGGATAGACCTTCTTTTGTAAGAATTCTTTAGCACCTGTAGGTTACGCGTTCAATTAGTATCTATATCCTGAACCGAGCCGAGTTGCACAAGCTTTGAAAAAAGTAGCAACCAAATGGCTAATTAGGTCAAATTTGGGGCGTATCAAACTTGACAGTGTCTGGCTTACATCACCGTGGATTTACATAATGGAACTTAACGGCGCTGAAGTCTGTTGTGTCAACTCTGATGACTCTATGGAAGGCTTTTTCCATAATTTTCTTTAAAACATAAAATATTCACTCAGAAAAATATCTTCTTAATAAGTTTTCCATCCGCCCTGTATAGCACAGGGCCTATCACCGCCCATTACCTGGGCTACTAACACTAGTATTTCCATCAGTTATCTTATTTTTCAGAACTCAGTATTCAACGTCAGCAACCAATTGTTTAACAAATTTCCTTTTTAAAACCAAAGCTATTTTTCAGCTAAACCAGAACTGTTTTTTCAACTGCAAAAGCCTGGGAGAGACGGTAAAAACCATGAGAACTCAAGGTAAATGCCTCTGTCTTTTCTAGAGATACTACCTATCTGTGAGTAATAAAAAAAAAACCAAAACAAACCCAAACAAATCAACAAATCTTAAGTTAATAAAGTTTTATATTCTTACTGTGGCTTCCTCTGTCTTCTAGCAGCCCATCCTGTACATCAAAGGTCACAAAGAACACAATGAGTCACTATCAAAACCCAAAGAATGCTTCGTGAACAATTACTATACATAAATTGCAGCCTGGTATTTTGTTTCTGTGCCAACTCACAGTAATACAGCCCATTTCCTCTTCATTTTTTTCCCTGCAGCTTTTGTCCATAATAGCAAACAGCTTTGTTAATCTGCTCACAGAGCTTGAATTTCTTTTTATTTTTGGGTGTACTTATACCTTTGCCTATTTGAGTAGTGGGCAGCAGTGGTACGAATTCTTTTGCTACAGCTCTTTAGGCTCAATTTCTTTGGTGTCAGAGTCCACAACAACTCTATAACACTGTGAGGCTTTGTAGCCAAAAACATCATTAGGAATACTGAAAGGGCCCCCTCTGAAACCCAGAATCAAAGTGCCCCCCAGAGAGAAATCAGCCGTACATTAGCTCACGCCTAGCAGAGCAACTCAGTGCTGTGCAGCTGGGAAACCTGTGCAGATCCCTCAATACGTGCCATTGCTGGGAGGACCGGCCTCAGGATCCATTCGCCCAGTTCAGAGGCAAACACGGTACCTTACACACTGTTAATACCATCCACATGGGATGAAATAGGCCTTCTGTTCAGAGTCGAAAGTATCTTACGATTGTCAACCGTGGCATTGCATTTCATACTGCAACCCCCAGTTTTCCCACTTTTTGGCAGTACCTTGTGGCAGTGACTCTTGCCGCAATCCCCTGAAAGAGAAGCAGAGACGTTCATTCACTTGTGTAGTTTAATACCTAAAAAATTAAAACAAATCTTTAATAATTTTGCTGAAAAAATATTGTGAAGACAAATAAAGAATTGTTTTTCAGAAGGTAAGATTTGTGTCTGTGCACACATGTGCGCGTGCAACTAAGTAAGCAATGCAAACCTAGATTTATATTGTCACTGTGTTATCACCTACGCACTCAAATTCTGCACACTGGTCAGATTTTAAGCAGACTGCTGGTTAATATTTATTGTCTTTATCGAGCAATAATATGGACTAGAAAGTTGTGATGACAAGTAGCAACAACTGGCATTCTCTCAACAATTCCACAATAAGAAAAGAGGGAAGTAAGATAGTATCAGCCGGCTTCCTTCTGAAGAGGTTTGGTTAAATCAGAATTCTTCGTTTCAGAAAATTACAAAGCAAAAGTACTTCAGACTACTATTCTACCTAGCACGGGAGGAAGATAGTAGATATTTTTAATGTTCCTAAAATAATCACATCCTATTGTACCCAGCTCTAGTAAAAGGTGTATAGAATTAAAACACTGCTTTTTTTTTTTTTTTGCCTCCTGTATTGTGAGAACCATTCAAGTACTCTTGCCTTCAGTTCATGATAACAGAAGTAATCAAACGTGTTTGAAGGACGTACGCTACGGCTCATCTGGGCATACACTGAAACACAGGACTCACCGTCAGGTCCAGGGCTTTGATTAGTCTTCAATTAACATTCACATCAACCCCTGACACAAAGGGCACCCCGAGAAGGGATAGTAGCTGTCCTTATAATACAATTCACAAGTTTGGAGCCTAAATTTTGATTCTTTATGCTATTATTAACCCTATGTGTAAACTTGCATGCATTTACCTGTGCAGTTCCTAGTTTTCAATCTGTAAAAAAGAGAGGGTGGCACTTACATATCTTTGGGGATTAAGATTTAATCCTGGAGGGGCTTCAGGCCAGCAGCGTTTTATACTCGTATAAAGCACCACTACAGCAATTGTGAATAGGCATGAGTACTGACAGGTCCTCGCAAGATCAGGATGTACTTTTTAAATGCTATTCTGGAGGAATAACATTATCACGTAAATCTTATACAATATTAATTATTAATATAAGTGAAGTGTATTTAGCATCCTTGAGTGAAAGCTGCTATAGAAGGCTAATTCATAAATCTTTTGAGAGCCAAATTTCAACAATGCATTTGTAGTTTTTGTACACTCTCGGTTGATTAATTCTGCAAACTTGCACATACACATTTAATCTCCATTTTGCATATGCTTATACCTATCTGCAAATTACAAGTTGCATAAGCGCTGTTGAATTTGCATACATCCAAACAGAAGACTCACTTCTGCAGAAGGACTTTTAGAAATGTGACCTCTTCTAAGTTATACCAGTAAAATATAGAAAACTCGCTGTCATTTATTGATGTAGGGCAAAAGCGGTGTTGGAAGTGCTTGCTTGTGATTGAGAAAACAATACATTCTTCGTTCCTTCCGTGCAAAGAAAATATTTCTGCTTTTTTTTTTTTTTTCCATTTTCCTTCTTCTCTCACACTAACTGAATGTGGGTGGGAAACAGTAGAAACAGAAAGGGTCATGTTTGCTCCTCAAAATTTGAAGACGGTGTTTTTTTCCTTTGCCACAGATGCTCCGTGCTCATCAGTTGCCGTGTACTTCTGAGAGAGAAAAGAGAGAGAGAAATTGCCAATAACATTGGTAACCTTAAGTGTAGGCATGCATAAAAATTTGCTGAAAATTGGGTTGTGGTACATGTTCTTATTTTAGATTTGCCCTTGTTAACGTCTTTTTAATAAACAGGTGCATACACTTCCCCAAGCTGTCACTGTTGTTTACCCAGTCTGCACACTTTATAAATCTACTAATGGAATAGACCCAATCATCTTAAGGATCTGTGCTTTAATAAGTTAGAGTCTCAAAGTTTTCAGGGAAATACTTTCTGGTAATATAGTTCTGCTGGATACAAGCTTCACGAGGTTTACTTTTAAAGACAAAACAAATGTAATATCATTTCACTTCTAAGTTCAGCACAACGTAATACAGAGTTTCATACATGCTTGACATTAAGATCAGCAACAAAGTGGGATGGATACATCGAAAGGGAAATGAAAAGGTGTTAGAAAGGTGGAAAAGGCTTTTCTAGTGGTTTCAAACCAAGAGGATGCTCCCCATTGAGCACCCGGATCACTGCGGTGTAGACTCAGGCTTACTTTCACTAGCTCAGCACCAGCCCCCCCCACTCCTTTCTCCACCTCTTGACCCACGGCAGAAAAGCCTGTCACGAGACAGGGGAGACACTATTTCTGATTCCTACCAAGATTTTCAACCAAAATCTCCCATTTCCTTAGCAAGTGCTTGATCCATTAGACCGCAATGCAAACTGTAGCCTTGCTCACTCATAGAAGGAGCAGCTACAAAAAGTGTCTTTGGAAAAGGATCTTACATGGCGAATGTTGAAGGGATGGAGGAGCTTCCTCTCCGTGCTGCAGTCTGTCATTGCGACCGCAGTCTCACAGGTCATTTAAAGAGTCACCCCAACTATTTGAGGTTGCGACTCCCTCAAGACTGCTTGGGTGAACACAGTTGTTTTGATGCAATGAATATGTTGACTTAACTTGAGGTAGGTATTTCATGTCTGCAAAGAGCACAAACTCTCTCCAGGCATTCCCTAGGAGGTATAAATAAGCATATAACTTTCACTCTGGATCCCATTAAGGGGACCAAACATTTACTGCTGCAGTGCAGCTCTCAACTTTATTGGGTCCATCCCATGGTTCTTTGAGAGTAACAGCTCTAAAGAAACTAATAGTTACAGTCAATGTATTAGAGAGATTAATACATTAATAATTACTTTGCTATTGAGATAGGTAAATAAATTAAAGGCATATAATTAACTGTAGTTTCATCTCATGAGCTTTTAGATTGCATCACTGGAGATCAGTATTGTCCGATTGTAGATGGCAAACAGTAATTGCTGAAATTTCTTCTAAGTAATACCACAGGAAGAGGTTTTGCATTTAATTCTTCACTGAAGGTGTCAGTTCAATAGCCCTGGAGAACGTAATCTGTAATATTTCTCTCCAGAGGAGTTAGGGGAATGAAAGTAGCAAAATACACTTTCCTTGTCTCATTGAAGTTATCGCTGTTCTTCGGGGTTGGATGGGTAACTGCACTTCCGTGTTTCACCTCGCCACAGATACCACAAGTAGAGTAGCAATGGAGAAATTTCTACAATGCAGAAAACACTTCTGTTAGTTACTTGAGTGAAAAAGCTGCTATGTTAAACAAAAGTTACCTATGTTGCTACCGTAAGAGGAAGATTTCTAGCTATCACCAACTTGGTTTGCACTCTACCTTGTCTATGACCTACCCATGAGAAATCAACTAACTCCATATATACACCCAAAGCTCTCCAGGTCTTAACAGGCTATTTTAACTTACAGGTTCATATGACTTGATGTCCTTATGAGCTGCACAGTGCCTCATCAGCTGAAGAACCCTTGAGCAGACTCTGTGCTGGTCTGAACCATGGTGCCCCACAAGGAACAACACTTGTGGTGCGGACTTCACCGCTAGCATTATTCTTTCTGGGAAAAAAGGAAAAAAAAAAAAAAAAAANCCTTTACAGCAGCAAGACTGGGTGCAGGACAGACAGAGTGATTTGCCATGAAAAAAGTTAGAGGGGCTCATTAGAGCCAAAGTTATTAGGCCAAGCAAACAGTTAATCCCTGTCACACAGAGGTAACAGAGTTGCCAGCCTTGAACTTTAAATTAAAGGCACTCTCTGAGTACCAGAGAAGTGACTCTTTTTTGCAGCTTCCTCAGTACCATCCGTCTACCATAATGCTGTGGTCTTTTTCTTTCTTTAAATTCTGGGCTCCAACTAATTACTGGCAGGAAGTGCCTATTTTTATGCCATTAGTATGCAAATGAGTGAGAAGTAGAAAAATATTCTAAAGGAACTGTTACAATATCTGTCCACAGATTACTGGCCAATTAGAACATGGGATTAGGGCTGCAGGACCCCAAAAGAGTATGGCCAAAGTCTTTCTGCTTGGGTGCCTCAAGTGTAATTTCAATGGGAACTGTATATACACGGTCCTTTTCCTCAAAAAAAGGAAAGAAAAAGTTCAAGCCTAAATTGCCTGCTTACAAATGAGCACTTCTACGCTTGAAAAATGAATGCCTTCACTTCCTCGCCTCAATTTTTCTATCCATAAATTGGGGATAAAACATCCTGTTTGTCTGCGTTCCAGCACACGCCAGGGGCAAATTATTCAGCCGGACTGAAGGTCTCCTCATCTCTCACCCTGTCTGACAACATCTGAAAGACAAAATCTTATATTTATCAAACTATTTATAACGTGAGCCATAAATGTTAAAAGATTTTCAGGTCTTACCGCTTCTGCCTAGGTTAAAAAAAAAAATAACAGGGAGAACCGCCCGCCTTGTGACATTTTGGCATTTCTATAACTTGCCAGTATCAGGAATTCAGAGGCGCAGGAGGGTGGAAAACTATTGGAAAACAACTTTACTAAGCTTTTTGAACCTAGAAAACTGCGAGACAAAACGCTGCATTATGCTAAGGGTATTTCTCATGCAAATCAGCCTCCTCATCACTCTTTCATAATAACCGATTAGCCAGAGTAGGAAAAAATACATAATTCCTCAAGTTACTGGCCTTGACGCTTCTGACAGCTGTACTCTTTGGAAATTTTGCTTTGTCACTCCATTAGATATTACTGATTTTGACTTCCTATTAAAAAAAAAAAAAAAAAAGCAAAACCAAAACAGTTTACATCTAGATACCAGAGATACCACCACCCTGAACTGAGTCAGCGGGACCAACACTCCTCCTCCTCCGAGTTTTGCTGGAGGGGTTTGTTATTCCCTGTGGCCGATGCAGAGGGTCCACAAACACCTGCGGGGCCTCTCCCAGGGGCGACGCCACCTGAAAAGGCTTCATTTATGAGGGAAAAATACACACATCTCCCACCTATATGTAACTAATAACAGCCCTGATCGTCTCTCTTTTCATCTGCTTCCCTCAGAAAAAAAGAAATAAGCTTTGTGTTTTATTTGTTCAGCAGTCGGGCCCCGGGCAGGCCCCTCTCCCTCTGTGCTCGGTGGGTGCCGGGGAGTTTCCCCTCACAGAAAGGGGCGAGCGGCGGCCCCGTAGCCCCTCGCCCCAACGGGTCGGCGCCGGGCCCCGGTGAGGGCGACCGAGCTGCCGGTCGGTCGGTCGCCGACGGGGCCCGGCCCGGCCCTGGTCCGGCGGGCGGAGGAAGGAGGGGGCCCGGCTGGCGGCTGGGGGAGGCTGGCTCTGCTGCGCGCCGAGGGGAGGGAGGGAGGGGCCGGGACGCCGGCGCGTCGGTGCCGACGGTCTCCAGGCGGGAGTGAGGAGGAGGAGGAGGAGGAGGTGAGTTCCCTCTGGGTGGGGTAAGGAGCCAGGCAGGAGGGAGGGAAGGGGTCAGCGCGGAGCGGCGGGGCGGGGGCTCGGCCCGGGGGTGAGGGCCGGCAGTCCGCGGGAGGAGGAGGAGGAGGAGGAGGAGGAGAAAGAGGGAAGGGGGGGGGAGCCGGCCCGGCGAGCCCCGCTCCGCTGGGCGGGGGGAAGGAGGCGAAGGGAGCCGGCTGGCCGCCGCCGGACGCGCTCCGCCTGACGCGGCTGCCCGGCACCTGCGGCGCGGAGGCGCTGTCGGGGACAGCCGGCGCCCCGGCCTTCCCCCTCCCCTCCTCCTCTTCCTCCTCCTCTTCCTCCTCCCTAAGATGGCTCCGTGGCCCCGNCCCCGGCGGGCCCTAACATGGCTGCCCGCGCCTGGGCCCCGCGGGGCAGGGCCTGGCGGCAGCCTCCGGCCCCTTCCCCCGGCCTCCTCACGGGCAGCGCCCCGGGGGATGAGGGGCTGCAGGGCCCGGGGTGGCCGGGGAGGGCGGCGAGGCCTGGCCGGGCCCGGGCTCCCCTCAGCCTGGCTCGGGGCAGGAGCTGTGCCCTGCCAGGCCTCAGCCAGCCCCCTTCACCCCCCCCCACCTCCCGAGTGTTAAATATCCGTGTGTTGGAGGGGTTTATTTTCTAAAGACACGCTTATTTTTGTTTTAAATACAAGGCGCGCGGGGCAGGGACCGCTTTTCGTCAGCAGTTAGGAAGTGAGCTGCAAAATTTTGAAGGCAGTTTCATTCCAAGTGTCACTATAGCGTGATTAATATGTTCATGTGTATAAACGGCTCTGCTGGTAAAACCGTCAGGAAAAAATTGTAGCCTTTGCGGTGGCATAGTGTCATGCTTTATAGACAAGGAAAACAACAGCGTAAAAAAACCCTTCAGTTTTGCGAAACGTGTAGATTTTCGGATTTTGTTTTTATGAAGCTTAAAAGTGCCACCTGACAGAAGACTTCAGAGCCGAGGAGCTGCTCAAACACACTTCTGCAAACGAATCCCAACTTTAGGGAAGTGTGTCTGGGATGAATGAGACTTGGCAGGTCTGCACAGATCTTTTAACACATGGCTGTGTGATGATTGGAGTAGCAGACTGGAGGGGAGAAACCATTTGAGGTGCAAATGCACGCACTCTTTTTAAGGAGCCGGGGAAAGAGTTAGAAGCTCACTTTATGGTAGGATTTCCTGGTTGGCGAGGAGCGGGTGCGCGTTACCATCATTCAGAGTTTAGCCCAATAGTCAGGTAAAGATGAGGAGCAGATTTTAGTGTGGCTTGTAACGATGGTTTGGCATAATTAAATGGAGCTATTTTATTGGACTCTATTAACCTGGTTAACCTTAAATCTTAACCATGACAGAGTTTTCATGTAAAGAGCCTCCATACAAAGTACAATATTGAATTTTAATTGGAGCTTTCAAGACCTAATGTAGAGTTTATTCTTGTTGCTTCATCTTTTTTTTTTTTCCCATCTTGGAAGTCCAGGCATAGTAAAATACATTGGAGGAATACTTTCTGACGTGTTTAAATGCTCTGAATCCAGATCACATAAATCAATTAAGGGCAGGATTTTTTAATACAGTGCTATTTTTTTTTTTGCATTTACATGCCTACCGCATATAAAAAAGGTGAGGATAATTCTCAGTAGTGCAGTGCCTTGGTCTTGACAAACTTTCTCAGCAGTTTCCCAGTCTAACCCAGGAAGCAAACCCACTGTCCAGTTCAAGGTGTTGGTGCTTCACAAATATGATACAAAATTCCTCCCTCCACTAATAAATGTGCAATTTGAATTCTCTTGTGGTAGTATTGTTACGACTATGGTCAATTATTGTGCTTGGAGTAGTGCAGTAAGGCCCTGTGAAGGCAAGAACAGCACATAGTGGATTGGTCGTGTCCCACAGTTTGCCCCGAGTGAGGGAAGGTGTTTGGCACGTGAGTCACTAATATGATACCAGCAAACATCTCCTGAATTTCAGTCTTTTGGGGTTTTCCAGGAGTTAAACACCTGTTAATTAACCCTTGTTAACTCTGTTGGGTTAGGATCAGTACCATGTGCGACTGGTATTGTTGTGAAAGTCATGCTCGTAGCTTGCAAAGTGCCTGCGTTACAGCTGAAATGTGTCACATTCGCTGCTAAGTCACTTAGACTCCGATGTAAAAGTTATACAACTTCCTTAATGTTGTTTTAAAACTAAAATATAGACATATTTTAAAGACCTGTTTGGCTGGAGGCCCATTTTAGAGTGGCCGGTAAAAGTAATAAACTATCCTCAAACATTTCTGCTCAATAAAATTTGAGAATATGAAAACAAAAAGTTCCTGGTTTAGCTTTTTATAAATGTTTTCTACACTGTACAACTGCAGCGTTTAATGTTGCCCATAGCTCAAAGAAGAGCCGCATGCCATGAGTATTTTAGGCCTCTGACCCAGTCAACGCCACGGACTTCTGTTATTTTCTGTTTTGATCGCAGCGGTGAAGGTTTATGGCCCCTGACCAGTATCCTGCACCGGTGAAAATTTCTAAAATTTCTAGGTAGATGTTTTTATCATCAAAACAGCACTTTACCAGTGTACTTCTTTTCACTCAGGGCTCCTGGAATAAACTGGGGAAAACCTGAATGGCTGCTGTAAGCTGAGATCACACCAAGTGCTTCCTGATGTAGAGAAGGCCAGTAGTTTTAGAAGCGTTTGCTGTATTTAAATTCCTTACTGTTTGGGTGGCCAGCTGAAAAATAACTTATAAAAAAGAAATAAAATACACACTGCATTGTTTGGCTTCACAAGATCAGAATACGTTTATACAATACAGTCCTATATTGTTCAGATTGGGAGAGCCATCGAGATAAGACATATCTCCTGCTGCAGTTGATAAGCAAATATTTAATGTAGAATATTCTCTTGTATTAGCTCTTTCAGTTGCAAAGAGGAGGTCTTGTCCAAAGACGTGCAGTCTTACCTGGTTAAATAATTCAGTTAAAAAGCTGCTTCCGTATAAATTGGATCCTAAACTGTGTGCTCAGAAGAAACATATGTAACATATATGTTCCTGTGTGAACAGAATTCTGTTCTGTTGCAAGGAAATACACTGAGAATATATTTTAAGGTTAGATTTTTGGTGAAGTTGGTATAAATAATAGGTTCTTAATGTTGACTGCTCTATTTGAGTGTACTACTGATTATGAGACACAAGCCATTATGTAGTGAGAGCAGTAAGAAATGATTTGCAAACTTGAAAAGAATATCTTGTTTGTCTGGGACTAGTTTTATAACTTGCCAATATTGGTAATTTAAAAAAAAATGGCAAAAATGGAGAACGAACTTTAAATATATATATGCAAGGTTCTTAGGAACACACACAGAAGGCATTTTAGAAATATGTTAGCTACCATGTTTTTTTTTTTTTTCCCATTTGCATGTGAGAAACGTTCTCCACCAAGTTTGTAAAGCAGGAAAATCATCTTAATCTTTGGTGGCGGGATTGTTAACGAGGGGCTCCAGAGAGCCTGCCATCCCCTGCCCCCAGCCATCAGTAAGCGGTGCAGTTAGCAGTGGCAAAGCAGTGCCTTGGTGCTCTAAGGACACATACCCCAGTGTGAATTTCACTTCTGAATAGATATATATCAAAGTATGTCTTAAATGTACACCTTAGCTAGCCATATTGCTGCACGTCAGATGTGAAAGTAAAAATAAATGTGTGAAGCACCAGACAGAGAGTATGAAATCTAAATCTGAAAACCATGTCTCCAAACAGCCTATTATCCAAAATCCTGGACCCCATATATATGTATATATGGGAACGTATATATGTCTTTTATTTTTGAGCCACAGTATTTCCTGTAGGCAAGAAATCAAAGATCTTTTCAAGTTATAAATGACAATAAGTAGGGAAGCCAATATTTCAGATTGCTGGTATTTTGGGTATGAGTGGCTCTTTGATGTCCAACTGAGAACTGGAGGAATGTCTAAAATTAACAATGAAATATGTAAGATTAACGATGAAATGCAGAACATGGAAGAAAGCAGGCAAGGCCAGGCACTAAGTGTGGTTTGCTTTTTTCTCCTGAATAATTATTTGTTAGGGCTAAGACACAAAAAGAACACAAACAGTTGAGGCACATAAATCCCAAAGTTGGTTAGTGCTGTATAAGCAACTTTGATTTAGATATTTGCATGTGTGTAGGTTTACCTATAATCAAACATATGTGCAAAATTTGATACATATGTGATTAGTGGGAGTTTTCTCGTTGGCACTTCAAATGTAACTGGATTTAATATCATCCTTATACCTTAGTTTTACTAAATTGTTATAAAAAATTGTTTAAAAAAATTGTGTTAGGTGGAAAAGAAAAAGAGGAATTTACTCAGTTTTGCATCTGAAAACATCTTTACGTATTGTGTCTATACAACAGTGTGACCGGTGTGGCTTTACATCCTGTTTTCCTGTTTTGTTCCAAGATTATTTATGAGCAGTCAGATGCCTTGTTTGTGCAACAGGTTGTCTGTGTTAATGATGCTCAATGGTACAAGTATGATATTGCCATAAATGCTGTGAGAATGTTTTCTTCATAGAGGTACAACAGTGGTCCTTTAAAAGGTTACTTTGGCCTTGCCTCTGGCAACAGAAACTTGTGGTGATTGTGGTCTTGATGAATAAAATACTATCCAGAGTGCAGGATTTCTTTCATAGTGATTATTAGGAGCTGTCATTGAGGAAAAAAAATGACACACCCCTTAAGTTCACGCCTAAGTAGTTGGATTCAGCTTTAATATGACGTAGTCTTTTAGTCCTTCGCTGGGATGGAAGATTTACTGAATTGATGTTCCATGATAGGCATTACTCACCCTGGCAGAACTCGGTGGTCAAATGTGTTGGAATGAAGGATGAAGACCTCACTGTTGCCGTTCGGTATTTCTCTCAGTCTGAAGAGACAAAGAGAAGCTTCTCCTTCAGAGAACTGAGATTTTTGGTTTGTCTTAAAGCCCAATAAAACATATGTAATAGAAACAGAACTATTGTAAAGCCTTTATATAGAAGAACTTCAAGAATATGACAAAGCTTTGTGCGTATGTGCAAGAGTAAATGTGTGGGAATGCTGAAAACTCAGAATGGAGTGATTAGCAAGAGCAGTGATGGTATGTGACTGTAGTGGCAGAATATTTGGGAGAAAGAACAGTGAAGATAGGGCTAACTCTTAGAAAAATATTCTCTTCCTGTTCTTTCCAGCCAGACTGGTGGAGGGGAGGAAAAAAAAAAGGCCTTGAGGTTGAACATTAATGACATTATTTTGGATTATTTGACAATGCATGTCTTGATTTAGTTTTCATAGTGGTTTATTTACTGAGTGAGACCTTTGTAAATAAAATAGGAATAAAGTCCATGTTGCATTGTGAAAATAAGGTAATTTTTTATAAACATTTTGCCTGCTGCATATAATTAAGCAAGTGCTTTCTCAGAAGCACCATAATTTCCATCATTTAAAAATTAAAATCTTTTAATTGAAGTACACATCCTCATTTCATCTGATGCTCAGCATCATATTTCATATATATCTTTCTGCTTTGATGTTTACTTCACATACAAATATTCTAGAAAACAAAAATTCAACAAGTAGTTGGACATACTGCGCCTTTTGTACTCTGGTTGTTTTCAGAGTTTACACAGGGAATGTGCTGTAGGATGACTTTGCAGAATAAGTAATCCAGCAGTATTCTGTGAAATTCTGTGTTTTGTGATTTCCCAGTTAAAAGTGTTGCCATTCACCTTGTCTGCCTATTGGATTGCAGTTTAATACAGTAAATTTCTGGGTATAACTTTGTGTGCGGTTTGAGATAAATTTAAGTTCTCCAAATAAACAGTAACATCTTCATGTTGGATTTAGAGAATAATTTCTTGTCCTGATCTTGCTTTAAGAAAACTTTAACAGGAAATATAGGCTTTTGTTATCATTAAGTCAATTTTCTTTTTTGTTGTGATTTAAATGTAGAGGCGGGATTTATGGAAATGACTGTAGGGTGGTGCTGGCCTAATTAGTCATTATTTCTGGCAAGGCATAAAAAATTAGTTGTTTTTGTGCCTAAAACTAATAGTGTGCTTTGTATTTAATCTGTAGGTCTTTTGTAGAACAAATGGTTGTGCTAATGAGTGCAAAATATACACGTTTAAAGTTCTTATGATATTATTTGGCATGCTGTTCTGGGGAGTCACTTAGATTTTTTGTTGATAGTTAAATTTACTATCGTATGCCATCTCTCCCTGGAAAATAGTGTATACTTATATATATATTTTCCTTTAAAAAACAGTGTATTTTTTAAAGGAATGATAGTAGCTGAGCTGGAATGTGCAGTAGCAATTTTGGAATTGAATATGGCTTTTCTACTAGTGTCTATTCAAGGATTAAATACAAAACACTACAGTGCTTTATAAAAGTACTAATACCTATTACAAGTTTTTGCAAAGAGTTTTAGGATTATCCGTGTGATGTGTTCACCGTAGGGTTGAGTGATGTCTCTTACAGGGTTCTTTTGTTGGCCTTATTGAGATGAATTGCCAGTAATTGGTATTTCACCCAGAAGCGACCCAGGTGACGTACAGAATTCCACCACCTTCAGCATCCCTGTGCATGTGGAATGTCTTTCCTAATCAGGCTTATGAGTGGGGAGCATTCAACACAGTAATGACTGAAAACCTGCCTTTTTTTTTTTTAAAAAAAAGATATCAGCAGGGGCATGTGATACGAGTGCTCCTCTGTGCCTTTGCCCTCTTGTTGTCAGACCACAGTTTATGCCGCTCTTCGACATCCTTAACGACCACAGGACATTGCTAAAGCAGAAAGATACTTTGCGTGTTCCTCTTTATGAATCTGTTTCATGATTAAACTTTTAAAAGTCACAACCCCCAACATGCAACTGCAGTTTCATGGTAGCCGTGACATTATTTTACTATTCATGCTGTGAATTTCATTCTATAGTAAAATGAATATTATATTGGCCTTTTTAAGTTGGTTGTCAGTGGAGAATAGGGAAGCTACACTTACAGCATCTGTATGCAATCTTGGCGACAAGTAGGACCCTCTGGAAAGCTGTTACTGTTGGGGCAGAACTAATCATTCCATGTGAAATTATATAAGGAGAATTAGCTCTGACTCTACCTCATTTCCTTTCATACCGCTGTGAAAATAAGCTGAGAAACGTGAAACCTTCCCTCCTTGTTTCTCTAAGCGCTTTATTAAATACTCCTTTTTATTAAGGCTTATTTATTGTAGGTGCTAGAAACAAAAATAACTACCTGTATTTCTAGGTACTAATGGGATGTGTATCCTTGCCCGATTTGGCAGTTTTGATTTCCTTCTCAGGACTGGATTCCCGGGATCCGTTGCCATTGACTTCTCTGTACTTTGACTTTATTTCCCCGGTGGATCATTCAGAGTACTTCATATTTAAGGTAGCATGCTTGATGTGATAGAAAATTGTCAATCACAGACTGCCTTGGCTATTTAGAAAAAAAGAGATATCAAAAGCCTGCTTGGAGCTCTAAGGAGCAGTCAAGTCACCTGCTGATTTGCCTGGCAGGAGCCTAAACTCGTACAGCCTTTAGGTTTAGAAAAGAAAACAGATCCCTGGAGGTCATCCACTTCACGCTAAGGCCGTGTACGGTATGCGTGAGCATATAGTGTTCATCGTAAAGCCAGATAGATACGTATAGATTGTTTCTGACATCTTACCAGGTCTTAAAAACAATTGGTGAAGATTTGTGTAACCTCTCTGTAACCTAGTCTGTTTTTTAACTATCCCTAGAGGTAGCATATTTCTTTGCATACTACTCTAATTTTTTGCCTAACCTGTTAAGCTTCTTTGGTTTTGGTTTGGTTTTTTTTTTTCCTCCTTTTTTTTTTCCTGCTGTGGATATTGCAGTAGTGGGATGCGAGTATCATTTTTGTAACTGCTGTTAACCTATTTTGAAGCCTGCGCCCTTTTTCTTTGCTCATCTTTTTTTCTGTACTCAGCAAGCCTGTTTCCCTTTAGCTTTCCCTGATTGCTTAGGTTTTCTTCTGAGCTTTTCTAGGTTTCCTACGTCTGTTTATCCAGCCCTGAACATAACGTACAACCTTAGTCAGTCAGTATCAGTGATGAGTAGAATAAATCTTACCATCTTTAGCATATGATGCTCCTTTTAATACAAATCTGAATGCATTTTTCACTTTTTGCATTCAGTTGAGTATTAAACCTCCTGCTTTGGTTCTGCTTTTAATCACTTAGTCCTACTTTTTCCAATTCTAACTCTGCTTCCCAGAGTGTTTGCAGCCCTTCCCAGGTAACTACAAAATGTTGCAAGTATATTGTTAGTCATCCGAGTAATAAATGAAGACATTAAATAAGCCTGCACTGAAAAAGCTGTCTGCATTACAATGTGAGGGCTAAGAGGGAGAAGCTTATTGTAGTCGGAGTCCTGCAAAACTGTACCTTGGTGCAGACCTGCCCTTTGGAGATTGCATCACAGAATGGCTGGGTTGTGCTCTGACCCTTTTGTCCTCTTTGGGACCGTTTGCTGGCCTTGCTTGGGTATGTCTGTGTCCGTCTTGTACTGGGGAACCTGGGACTGGACAAATTAAGTCAGATGTCTTATAGCTATAGATGTTCAGGAAGGGAATCTTTAGTGAGATAAAAGAAAAAAGAACTTGGAGAATGTTTACAAGGATCTGCACACCTGGGTTGGTGGTGGTGCAGATCCTCGGAGTGGTGCATAAAAATCACCTGTAATTAACTGGATAAATATACACGTTCATGCTTCTGTCTCTGAGTAACTTGAGGTGCATCCATACACAAATGGTCATTCTTCGTGGCTGCTAGATCAACACTGTGAGAGGAAAAAAAAAAAAAGAAATCTTTGATCCAACAGATCTCGTTATTTGAAGTGTTATTTTGTGAATCATGTAGACAAGCGAGGAGGGGAAGAAAGGGTATCTCTACTTCAAAACCTTTTCTTTCATGCTATTTGCTTGCACCATAATCTGCAGGTGTTTTTCTTTAGTGTTAGTGTTTTAGTATACCTGATGTGATCAGGAACACTTTATCTTATCCTCTGCACTGACGTTTCCAAAACTGAAGCAGCCCAGAGATGCTCTAGAGAGTCAGAAAGGAGCAAGGACCGTGGCTTACAGTTAAGGCAGATGGGATTGCAACATCTGTGCCTAGGAAAGCTGCAGTCTGATCTGCCTTCTGTCTTCAGGATTTCTGGGATTCTAGAAGCAGAAGTGGTGCAGATAAGACATGTTCTTTGAGGTTTTAAAATGCTTCTGCTTATGTTGTAAAGCTCTTCCTTATTAGGCCCACGGGAAGCACATCTCCTATAGTGCAGCCAAATTGGTATCATTATTAAATGCTTCTTCTCAGCCTCTCCAGTGGTAACTCTTCTCTGTGGTGGTGTTATTTGGGAAGAAGAGCCTCTATGGTTGCCTGTCTGTGTTGACTAGCTGAGTATGTGGCCTCAACACATAACTATGCATGGTACTTTCTGAGTTGGAAGCTGTGATGGGATCCAAAGAACAATTTATAGAGAGTTTTTTACCTTTTTCCTTAAATTGAACTCTCCAGTGCTAAAACTTGGGACTTCTAACTTGGAATCTCTATTAGAACGCAATCTAGAATAATAGGAAGAAAAAACCTCAGAGCCTTGCCATCAGACAAATTAAAATTAATTTTCTTTAAAGATTCTCCCTTTTGCCAACTGTGTTCTTGAAAAATGAGTCTTTGTCCTTCGTTTATTCTCAGTGCAACAACCGCATTGGTTTCTGGGTGGCATAAAATTCTGCATATTCCTGTCTGAATATTCCTGCCCTTTTCCATCACCCCTGAACAGCAGTCATAGGTCTGCTTTCTGATCCCAGGACTCTCCTGCTCGCGTTGGGGCTCCCGGCTTGCTGTGCTTCACCTCTGCTGTTGCATCCTGCTCTCGAAGGCTGTGCCAGGTGAGACGTGCTTGCTTTTCTTTCCCCTTTCAGGAGAGCTCCTCTGGCCCGTTGTGCAGCCGGTGGTCTTCCTCTGCTCCAGCTATAACCTTTTTGAAAGGACTTCACTTAACATGGTGCACGGCAGGCAAACCAGGTATGCTCTGTGGGAGTTCAACAGAAAACACGTACTTCAGAAATGGAAGGATATACTGCTATAAGTTCATGAATATGGTCTGCAGAAGAAACAGCCTGTAAGTAATAGATTAAAAGAGGAACTGGGTGAAACATGAAGACAACTTCCAAATGAGAAAAGCAAGTGGTTTGCATTATTTCCTCCACACTTAGATTTTATGTTGGTGTCATCATAACAATACATGACAAATGAACGTGCTTTTCTCTCAGGGATGTTTAAAATTTGATTACCTGAATGTTGTTCAGTACTTAGAAATGTTTGAAGAGTTTTATTCTTCACTGGATTGTATATAGAGTGATTTTGGAGGTTGAACAGTGTATTTCATTGCAGACTATCCTAAAATAAGTTCTTAATCATTTGGATGTATTAATATTATATTTAAAAATGTACGCTTTGAAAATGTAGTGATTAAATTCTGTTCAAAATGTGAACTCTATTCTGTTTTCTAGCATTAATTATGGAAGTTTGAAATTCTCAGTTTCATTTAAAAGTAGGGCTTTTTATTTGTATGTGGCTGTTGAAATAAATTACCAGTACAAGAAAACATTCTACTAATAAACGAGGGATGCCTGGAGTTGGCTCCACTAACTGAGACAATTTAATTCATCCATCATCAGGGATGATGTTTCTTAGCAACACAAAGTATTTTCACCCGGGGCACTTTCACAAACTTTCACATTTTTCTTCAAATACAGCCTTGGTAGTATTTCATATGACCTGAAGTTCGTCCATCTGTCCTGAAGCTCCCAATACTTTTCCATTCCCTCCAATGATCAAATGATCTGATATAAGTTTTTTCAGTTTAATAATACACAAGTTGACTAGAGAATCATTTCGCATGTCAGATTTTCCAAAGGGTTCTGGGAAATTATTTGTTGCTCTGTATAGCAAAGCTAAAAGTTATTGAAAATGTGTTATAGTTTCATAATAAAACAGATATGAAAAATATTGGCTTGGGAACTAACTAAATGCTTTCTGATAGCCATAGCCTCAAGGGGGATACTAGGATCATTTGTAATAAAGGGATATCTTTGATATCTTTTGGTGAATTGACTAGTATTCTGTTTAGATCATAATTTATGAAAAAATGGGCTTGATACACAATGTTACATTATCAAATTGTTTGGGTGTAAGAATTGCCTTAATGTATGGCCAGGATTTTCAATGTTTATTCTTTTAATGTGGTCTATGAAAAGAGAAGAAGCTGTTGATACATGAAGACTCTACCTTTATTTCTTGCTTTCCATTTTTTTTAACATGTGTGAAGCTGACTTGATCAGTGTAGTTACAGCCCAGAGTTGTTAGGGAGATTTCGCTTGCTTGAGAAACCCCTTCAGGTATAAAACAAGTGTTATTCAGTACTGAGAGCAAATGTCTTCCAAATGCAATGTGGTATTTTGCTTTGACAAATAATATACTTCTGAATTTTTGGTAAACCACTCTGAAAACTTCTGTAATTCTGTTATGTGAATAGTGACTAAGCCTCTTCTTATTTCTTGCTTTGAGAAGAAAAGTTTTAGTGGGTATAAGATAAAAGCTTATTTATCAGCAGCGCGCAGTGATAAGTGTTTGAAAAATGTTTTGATGAGTTAACTATTACTCAGCTTGTTTCACAAAGAAGGTGTACAGAAACGATTTTAAATAGTGGGAAAACAAAGTACAGAAGTATTGGTTTGATTCTTCCTCGAAGTTAAAAAAAACCCTGTGTTGCAGCTCCTGTCATCTTAGCTTTATTTTACTGAGTTTTCATATACACATGTAAAGTCTTTGTAGATATGGATATATGCAAAAAATGAATTGGAAGAATTAGTGGGATGCTGTTATATAAAGGTTTTATGGATGGTGTTTTGGACTGTGTGTGGTGGTAATGCACGAGGGAGGATTTAGGGAGTCCTGAGAGCTGCCAGCAAAGTCCATGCTTGCTTTGCCATTGAACTGGATGCTTTTCTCTAAGGATGACATCTCGCAAGTGAACTCGCAAGTGATTCTTGCGTGTTTTCAAGCTAGAGGGTTCTTGGTTTCTAGTTCTGGGACACTTAATTGCATGTCCAAGCTTGGACACCATGTTTAAGATCATCTTTGTTGCAGTGTAGGCGTTTCATACCCTGGTATTAGTGTCCAGCATCTCGAAAGATCTAAAAGTGTTTCCTAGAGTCCTCTGGAGAATCACCTAAGTTGGAAGCTTCTTCTCTTATCCCACAGCAAACACTACCTCAAAAAAGAAGGACAGAAAGAAAGTCTTAGCAAAGAGCTTTGCTAACAACAGGGGCTTTAGCCTTTAAACTATCAAGTGTCAGGTCTTTGAAAACAGCAGCAGTCATGTGCGTCTGATGTTGCCTTACCTGTAAGTTTGAGCCACGGCAGCTTGCAGAAAGGTCAGGGCTCCATCTGCTCCCCCTCCTGCAAGACTTTGTTGCATGTGGTGACAGACTATCTACGTTTTCACCTCTGCCTTAGCATCCTGGGATCATCTGGGATGCTCCAGAATCAGTTGTAGGCTCTCTTTGCCCTTTCAGGTGCTGTGTAGAAAATTAACTGCTCGTAGGGGTAGGTAGGGTTTGCAGTCGTGATGGCTCCTCTAGGTAGCTGCACAGTCAGATGTCATGGACATTTGCTGAAGGCTTGTGTTTACACTGCAATAAAATAATATACGGTCACATTGTAGACCTGTGTTTGCCTCTCAGCACACAGTATTTTGTTCTGTAATGCTGTGTGTGTAAAGACTGACTTTAAAGCTGATAATATATTTTTCAGAAAGTCAAATCTAAAAGATTTTTAAATATTGAAATCTCTTCACAATTGAGACTTTTATTTTTCCAACTGTAAAACCAGTGTCTAAATTTACCGAACTTACAAAGACTGCCACAGGCAAGTATGCACGACCTGTTTAATAAGAAACCAAACCTCCCAAATATTTTTCAGAAATTAGTTTAAAATTCCTGTTTTTAATGTGTTCAAGGCACTGGACCTTAAAGCCGTTTAGCACACGTTGACAATATCCAGTCTCAGGTATAAGAACAGTTTAATTCTGGGGAAGGCTTCGTTTGGGGTTGAAGAATGAAGAATTCCATAGGATTCATCAAGCAAAACACAGTGCTCTGCTGTGAAGTACTGGAAGCAGTGTGGGTGGAGATGCATCAGTCTAAGATGGAGAAGGGGAAGGAGGGCTTTTAATAATTTCCCTTTACTTGGGTGCTTTTTTAATACAGCAGAATGGTTACTTTGGAGAGGCATATAATAAGAAAACATCACCTGAACCTTGTGCTAAAGACAAAATTCATTACGAAATGTTACTTTTAAACCACCGCCTCTCCAGCCTGACTGAATCAGGCGCTGTGCTCCTCCTCTTACCCCTGCTCCCTTCTTTTCAGCTGGGGCTTCTGCCCATATTCTACGTGATTTCCCGTGGTTAAGTATAAAGATACGAAGAATTGATGAAAATTATCTTTTTGAAAGTAGTAAAAGGTCTGGAGTAAGTCTAATAAATAGATAGGAATAACTTGTAATGAGGAACACGCAATAGTGTCAGAACTGTTGTAAATTTTCAAAAACTACTTTTCATCTTCATCCATCCATGATTCAAATAAAGAACATTCACTTTATGGCCTGCAGCACAATACAAGTTGTACTTTGCTAGCTTTTGGTTAAAGTGATGAACATATTATTTGAATTTTTGGAAAGACAATTTGAAAACGTACTATATTTAGGATTTAGTCTTGAAGTTATAAGAATAACTAGTGTTTTTTGCTGTTGTTGCATCTTTTAATGTTCATGTGCAAAAAATGACGTGATGAGAGTTGTCACTGGGAACATTTAGTTTTTCATGCAAAGTATTTTTGGGCAGCTCTTATTTGGAAGAACACGGGATGGAATATAAAAGAAATAGTCTAAGAAATTACCATTTATGTTAAAAGGTCACAAATTATAATTGTTTGGATGCTCTTTCTGCAGTTACTCTCTGCAAAAATGGAAGAGGTGAGTGCAAACCGGTAAGGCTGAAGGTGGTAGTTTGGCTTTGGGGTTCTCATCATGTAACATACCTGTGTCCTTTCAGAGACTGGGGAACTAAATGATTTTATTCTAATTAGGACTTGGACACTTTTATGAATGAGAAGTCAAATGCCTTCCTATACACGTAGTCTTTCTGTGACGCGTTGTGTTTGCACGTAACTCATGCTGTGTGACAGTTTGTGTGAAAGCAAATGGATATGGTTCCATTCAGTCTGTCTCTAGTACACAAAGCTATTTTGTGTTGTCAATAGAAATCATAAATTCTCTACGTTACTGAGCTTTTTTTCCAGCCAAGGAGTAGTACCTGAAAGTGTTATGGGATATTGGGTATTTAATTGTTATATTGGTTTTTTAAGTCTCCATTTTGAGTGTGTATCTCTCTCTCTGGCCCTGACACATGAGAAGGTCTAGTGAAACGTGCTCTTCCAAGCAGGTCATTCCACTGAGCAGGTTGCTGGGAGTGATGGATGTGGGAGAGGTTGAGTCTCAATGGCGTTGTTTTGACACACAGTAGTGTACTGTGTTATCAAGCAGGAGGACGCTACTTCTGATGAGGTCTGTTCGTTGTACCTCTGTCATATGGAATGGAAGACATAAATGTTTTATGATGTTTCAGGCCTTAGCTGGTAGTCCCTCAGATCAGAAGTGTAACTGGGTCCTTAAATCCGAGTAAATCAAGAGATGTGGATAGAAAACACCCTTTACAACCTGTTCTCACAAGATTGTAAGATAAAATTCAGGGTAATAGTGGTCATCAACTGCGGCTGCCTACAGGTAATATGATTTTGTTCTTGCCCTCCTGGCTGGAGCTGTGTCCTTCTTTTCCACGTGTTGCAATGCATATAAGGTCAGAGGGTCAAAATGTTTATATTTTCAGCTTCCTAGTGTGAGCCTTCAATGCTGCCCTCCCTCCCCCAAGCTTTTAATACCCTAGTAACCACTTTTCCACATACGCTTTTATGGAGCTTGATTCCAGTTTTTCATAATCTCTGCCTTCATCAGTTAAGTATCTTCAGCCAAGTCAAGCTTTGATTCAATGATATCTTTGTACTAGCAAAATACGAGGATGCTTATTTCCATGTGAATGTGATTTCCAAACTCTGGAAGTTTCCTGTACTTGCTTGGCAAAATTTTTTTGTCTGTACTCTTTAATAATGCTGTGATGTTTGTGTCCCCTACCCCCTGAATCCCTTTGTCTAGAAACTCCTTATAGCCTCCTTGATTTTGAGAGCTGGCAGGTATTATGTCATACTCAGTGGAAGCAATTTTATTCTTACCACGAGTCTCAACAAGTAAAAACAAAACATTGATCTGTTTGCCACGAATTTTACTGAAATGGGTTTTCATTGACGAAAAAAAATTTATTATCTTCAGATCATTCAGGAATTTAAATAAAAATACTATGTTTGGTAACTTTTGGAAGCTCTAGGTAAACTTAAAGCATGTTGGGGTTTTTTTTTAGTCATTTTTTATTTTATTTGCAGGGGCTTCTGTAGACTACGGGATTTGCAAGGCTGGGCCAGGCTTGCTTTTACAGCGCCTGGCGGTGTAGCATCAGGTAGTGTAATGTGTCTTGACTGGACTGATTTAAGACGATTACAACCCACACCTCTTCTCCTTCCCACAAATAATGTATTTTTTCTGGCTGTCAGTATTGCTATTTTGTAATGGGGACTGATATAACTAATCAGTCCTTTTCTGAATGTAGGGTATGTTTGAAGTAAGGGTGATGTAGTAGACTGTCGCCTAGGTCGATGTAGACCGAACCCCGGAGTAAACACATTTTTAGAGCATTGCATGGAAACTGCATAGGCTTAGTTGCTGAAATATGAGGTTTTGGGTTAGATTTTGTATTCTAGAAGAGAATTAACAGTCTTGAGGAGAAGACTGTCTCTCTCCGTGGGACCGCTAGCATAACTGTGGCTTGTGGTAAAAATAAATAACACAAGTTAGGCAGCTGGCGCTCTGCACCTACGTTTTCCCATCCATGCTGTGTGGTTTAGTGTTTTTTTGCATTCAGGGCAGGCTACAGTGAAGCTTGTTTGATGAATTGCAGTTTGTCTCATGAGCATGATACTTTGAGAATAAGAGCAATGACTGAGCATTGGGTGGCTTCTTTCTGATTCATTAAGCAAGCCTTCCATTATAAATTAGTTTCAAAACCAAGATATTGGTGTATATATTTATGAAAAACAAAGTATAGAGCATTCTGAAATAGGTACAATGGAATTCCAGTTACACAAACAAAAAGCGAGAACCTAAGTAGTTCTGTATTCAGTGTTGATGATCTGTATTTCATATGAAAGGTTGACCTTTGCAGGGCCTTTTCTTCTGAAGTAAAGAATAGGCTGATCTGTTTCTCCCACAGCTGGAAGGGCAGGGGGAAATTCGGTTGATCTTATTTTTTCAGCAAGACTATCACAGGGAATGATAGGGCTGGTTGCTGAGATTGCAAAGGACTGTGCGGCCCCAGGCATCTTTAACTATGTGCGAAGACTGATTCTGTTGAATGCAAAAAAAAATATGAAATGCCTAAGTTTAGACTGAACACTGATTTGAGTCAGGAAAAATGGGATCCTTCCTATTGACTTAAAATGGATACCCGAGACTTTCATGTGATGGTTCATATAAATCAAAGTGAATGGGCATTATATTACACATTCATCATTACGATTATCGCTTGAACTGCTTTGCAGTTTACCAGTGTAACCTGGTAAGCGTTTGCCAGTGTCGCGTTTAACTATAAAGACAATATTAAAACACGGTACTATGAATTTTATTTAATTGTAGTGGTCTAAAGCTCTACAACTTGCAGAATTTAAGGCAGACGCATAGATGATCAAGAGCATATACATTCTGCATGGGGAATCTGTGGGGTTTTTTTACATCTGGGGATATAGTTACCGAGATACAAAACATGCTTTTTATGGCAATGAGAGTCTATTTAAAATTCTATTTTTAATCCAATATAAATCTATTCAAAATATGTTATGATAAATATTTAAATGCTTTCTTGTGGACAAAAGCATTCTGCCCACCCAATTGTGCAACTTCAGCTTAAGCCTGTTTTCTGTTTCCAGCCTCTTAATTGTTCTGTAATCTGTGGTGCACAAAGAATTAAATGTGTCCAGTCCTCAGCATTTGGTTAATCTCATTATGCTCCGGGAGATGGTCCGTAGTTCAGGTCTTGGGATGCGGGGATGGGACTTTGGCCTGTTGACAGTTGTTTAAAGGTTGAATGCTGTTAGAGCCTCTTGCCTCTGCTCACAAGATTTTCCCAAAGAAAGCCTCAACAGCGTTTTATAGCATCCAAATAAGAGCTGAGGCATTGTCTTTAAGTATTTAAAACAATTTTAAGATCCATTGAAGGAATATGTTTGGTCAGATGGGCAGGGGTCACTCTTCGGAACTGGAAGCTCTAGAGAAACCTGATGATTTGAGGTATGGTCAAAGATTTAGTAGAGCTGCTGCAGGAAATGTGAAGCATTGAGAAGAGGTTGAAAATGTTGTGTATTTTTGTGGGCTCTCCTCCCTTTGCCTGTTGTAGCTCCTGAATGGGTGAAAAGATCTGAGAGTATGTGAATATGGAGAGAACATATGGACTTAGGTTGGACTTGATGATCTTAAAGGTCTTTTCCAACCTAAACGATTCTATGATTCTGTAACTGCGGTACGATACGAGCGTACATTGGTGTGTGAGGCTGATGTCTGGTGGGACGAGATTATGAATTTAATGTTCCCTGCCCTTGTGCGAGGGGCTGCAGGTCTGTTGGGGTCGCGGGTGAAGTACCCCACCTGAAAGACTGGTGTTGGGATATACAGTCAAATATATCTCATTTCATTTTACCAGTCTTCTATGCATAAGTAGTCCTAGGAAGGCCTGGTAAATGTGGAATTACTGTTTTTTCTTTCCATTTGTGTTTTAAATTAGACCAGTCACTAGTTTTGTTATCGGATTCTCATACATCTTATACAGCTATTCCTGCTGCTTGTCGTCCTCTGCTCCCCCTGCTTTTGCATTACTGTGGGCTCTGGATCTGCACTTGATTTAAAGTCAATAAAAATATCTATCAGAGCTTCTGTTAGTGTTGAAAGTCTCTAATCACTTCGGGTATTTTTTTGGCACACAAGCTTGGGAAAGCCGATCTATGAGTGTGATTTTTTTTTTTGAGGGGAAAAAAATCCACATATTTTCTTTGTTTGAGGTTCTCATCTATGGTTTCCACTAAGAGGAACACTGATGGCATCTTCTGTAGGTTGTCCACAGTGTATTTGGTCAAGAAAAGAAGCAGTTTAAGGAATGTGACGTGTGGTTCTTGATGCAGAAAAAAGCTCTGTATGCTTAATACATTGGAAAACATTTGTTCAAGAGCACGTCTTCCCTGTGCAAAATTTGCCCCTGTGGTATTATTAAGGTCAGTATCCATGTAGGTTATCTCATACATACTGAATGTGATGCCCGAGGTCAGCTTTGTGTTGTAAATACAACTTTAAGGAATGTTTTGTCCTGTTTTGTGCTGCTAAAAAGGATCTATATAAGTTGTTTGCTTAGAAACTTATTTACTCCTGCTCTTCCTGGACTTGTCTTCATTTCCTGATTAGAGAATAAGGGTCGTAGATGAAACATTGTGTCCTGCTTAACAAGTAAAGTTTGTGGAAATAGTCCTTATGTGTATACATACGCTCATTGACTGATTCTCTTTTAAGTGAATTGGTATTAATTTTAAGATAAATGTTTACTGTTCTGGACATTTAGGCAGACTTTTCTATTCTTTACTAAACCTTGGTGTGAAAAAATGTGTTGTCAATTTTGTGAGAATAATGACTGTGTTGTATTGCTATTTGAGGAGTATTAGAGTGAGTCTGTGATTCAGGGAGGAATTACCAAAATGCTGTCTCATAAAAATCAAATAAACTCAGCTTCTGGCTCAAGTGGGCAAGTTCACGTGTCCCTGTAGTTCTTTGAACGTCCTGGCTTGAATCTTTACTACTGAAAAGGTCTCTGCACTTCATCATGTGTTGGCACGTTCACTGAGAATCAGCATTCCTCTTCTGTATTATTTCTTGATAGCTTTTTCATTAATCCTTTGAAAGTACTGGACTGCTTAATGGAGTCGGAATAAAAATAATGTATTTTCAGAAAGTCTTCCGGTGTGTCATGTTTGCTTTCTGCGTTTCACTTAGGCGTTAATCAATTAACTGATTTTGATTCTAGTCACTTCTCAGGTTAGATCGCAGCGATACGTGGATGGATAATGTACTCTGTAAATTAGGTGTGAAACGGTTGGAGAAACGCACAAGCTGGTGCTGTGCAGAGCCAAGTCAGGTTTGGCCTGCCTTTATTTCAGCTTGCGCACGCTGCCTTGAGAACGCGCGGCAGCCTGGCAAGGCTAACGCCGAGCTGCAGCTAAATTGGTCCTATAGAAGACTGCTCAGATGTTCATTTTCTACCTGTAGTTTTGCATCTATTTTGTTGCTTGAGTTGTCTATCATGGGGACTCTCCTGTTTTAGGAGATGAAGACTCGGTCTCCTGTTGCTGCTCACGTTACAGCCCAGCTTTGCGATGCTGAGCCTCATTTGATGAAGCTCAGCTGTTGATGATGAACCTGTTGATGATGATGAGCCTGATGAACCTCAGCAGATGAACCTGTTACAGGTTTTGCAAGTGGAAGAGTCTTTAGCTCAGTGCTGTGGATTGTGAGGAGGTGGTTGTTGTGGGGCTGGTTGGAAGCTGGCGCTGAGATGCCCACCCAGAGGAGCATTGCGAGGAGGTGGATACCGCAGCCGGCACCTCCTGCCCCTGCCATCACCCAGCAGCCAGATTCAGCGCGCAGCACCGAGTCGCTCATCAAGGCGAAGGAGAAAGGAAGCAGGTTATTTGGGACCCCACTTCTCAGCTTCAGCTTTTCTTAAAACAGTTTTACTCTTCATGGCTACTACTTCCGAATTTATACGTTGAGCTCCGCTTTGCTGTCAGCTGTAATTTTCTTGATGCCTTTAACAAAGTGTTTGGGGGAATTACTTTTTAAGTATTGCTTGACTGTCCTGGAATGAAGCGGGTTTTAATGCTTGAGCTTCTGAAATTATCAGTTGGTGTAGTGAGCCACAGGGCCATCAAGTGCCACAATTTTGCTTATAAATAGGACCAGAGAGTATTTCAACAAAAATTTGTTACTGATTACCTTTAAGGATTTTGCCTAAAAGTTAAATCTTACAGTTTTTGATAGTGCATAGATAGTGAAGAAAACTTGACTAGGGTTTCTTATGTGTCATATTATTTCAAAATTAGATTAATTATGAGTATATTATAGTAGGCAGCGTTGCAACTCAGAGTCTCTGTTCCCTGGAAGCGAATGTCTGCTGAAGATGTTCAGTATGATCTGTGACAGAACTGAGCTGGATGTAATTGTTTATTGAAAGAAATCTGCTTATCTGTTACGTGAACAATGGAAAAAGAGCGCAAGTTATCAGAAACAAAAGTGTAGCTGCCTTCGCTCTTCTGGTAAAGAATTCTCAGCTCCTGAAAAGCCAATCTTGGCAGATAGTAGATGCCAAGGATGGAGGGCTGGGGGACATGGAGTCTCAACTTTGTTAAGATATTTCCCCAAAGTTCTTTTGGCCTCTCTGAAATCTTTGTATGAACGATAGAGCTAAGATACCTTCAGTGAATTCGGCAACCTGTAAGTTGTGCTCAAGCTGTGAGTTTTACAGGGTTTCTGATGCTCTGTTGGAGGGTGAGGTTGCTCTTATTTTTTTTTTCTTTAAATTTTATGAGAATTTTATATAATGATGTTCCTGTCATGCTTTTGGCTATGAATCAGCAAAGCATTTATGTGCATGCTTTAATTGAAGCGTGGAGTTGTCTCGCTGTGCAAATGTTGAAGTCAGTGAGACTATTAATTAAAATTAAGTATCTGCATAAGTGCTTTTTCTAAAAATAAGTTGCTTCACAACAGCTTTGGGCCATATTTGGGGAGGAGGGGGTTATTTTTTTTGAACTTTGAAAATAGGTATATGGTTGTGTCTGAATTGTAGGATGATAAAACGTGGCAGCAATACCAGACGGCAGAATGTTCATGGGATGGAGTGTGAACTTTCTGCCCTGTAAGATGTCGCCTAAGCCAGTATTTATTTATTTTTAAATAGAGAATAAAACTGTTTAAATAGAGAATAAAAACTAGTATGGTTTTCATATTGCACAGAGGGTGGTGTCAAGGAGGACTCAAAAGCTTAAGCTACCTCCATAGTGGAAGCACACGAGTTACACTCATAGCAAACAGACAATTCATCATCTTTCTTACTGAGTGCCTGGTTACAACTCCGTTTTTCTTCCATCGAGTAAAACCTTGCATCGTTTAGTTATCGTCAGTGCTTCTCAGTGTGAGACTTCTTAGCTAGTTGTGGTGTGTGTCATTTATGTTTTCTGTCTGTAGTCAGAGGCATTATAAATGGGAGTACTGAGCTGCAGTTTTATTCCTCTACATATTTGAGAATTTACTATACAAATTTATCGTACAATTTTACAAAATTATCTGGTTTATTAATTCTCGTGGCACTTTGGTGACATAGTGTACTTTTATCTCCTAAGTCTGGCTCTTTGCTGTACTCACTTCATCATGCAAGCCTGTTACCTTTTTTTCAGATTTCTTTTAAAAATAGACTTCTTTTTACCTGCCCCAACAAACCAATAAATTAATAGCAGAGGGAAGAAGTCACTGGAAACACAGAGGAATGTGTTTCAGGCTGCTTTTACTGTCACATTTCTGCTTGCACCTCTGCTGTCTCTTCTTGTGACTCTGATTTATTTTTTTTTTTTTTAAGATCTTTCTGACCTGTCTTTTTATAGGTACGTTTATAAAGCACCGACCACATTCTTACGCAGGAAATTATAAGAGAAGTTACCGCACGTGACGCGGGCTGGGAAGAAGCATCCTTTGCCTCAGGTCATGCAGATACTTGAAGTCAGATGCAGAATTAGAGCTCAGGTGTTTTCTGACCAGAAGATGATACTTCTGAGGTGCTTCAGCGCAACGTGTGTTGATATCCCCAAGCTGTTGGTTTTTTACTGCTGCAGTTCTTAGTCTTTATCGTTATCATTTATTCTTTTATTAGTAGTAGAAACTGAGAGTCACGCTTGCGTGTGAATACAGTTCAGATCCTTGCTGAAAATCACATGGTTGTTTCTAAAATGGGGCTCGGAAGGTTCGTATTTTAAGTCATTAATTGATATTGGGGGGGGGTGGAGTTGTGTTTGTTTAGTGGTGGTGCTAAAAGTTTCTGTAAAGCACTGTCAAGTGAACACAAAGCAAAATTTACATTGTTTGGGGAAAAATACCAATGTTGCCATCTTTACTACTAGCACGTCAGTCGTTCTTTATTGCTTTTTAAATTTGATTTCATTGTAGTGTGGCGAGCTTTTCAATAAACATAGTGGTTTCATTTATATAACACTAGAATTATTGTTAATGCACGGTTTCATACTGCGAATTACGTATGTAATATTGTGTCCAGTGGGATCCTGTATCACAAAATTTGCATAGTTATAGTGCTAGTGACATCGTATCTCATACAAAGAACCTAGGGACCTGATACAATATCAGTAAAACTGTCTCATAGGTATGATTCAAACAGTTTTATTAGCAACATATGGGGTATGAAGGAGCCACAGAGGGTAGTTTCGAGTGTAAGGGTGCTGGCCTATCTTTTTCAGCCTGTAATTATATCAGTCCTCTTCTATGGCATTATTTGTTGCTGCTCTGGGATTGCTGAAAAATAACTACTAATATGGTGACACAAAGGATCAGAATAAATTATAATTGTTGACTTTACAAGAAATTCATTGGCAAAAAGGCTTACTATCCTAAGCTCGGATGTCATTTCTGGTTCAGCCGGAGCTAAGCCACATACGCGAAATAATATCTTTTCGAAAGTCTTAGGGTTTTCTGGCAACCTTATCCTGTTGTGTTGGATGCTTTTTGTGATCTGACAGATGCGAGGAAGAAACTTCTTTTGGCTGCATTTTAGTTTTTAATCTTAAGCTAGGAGAGTGCCTTTTGTTTAATTGATAGTAGGATGTTGAACTCTTGTTCCCCAAATGGAACACATTGTAATTAGTAATCTTCAAATAAAGAGTTCATCATTTAAACGTTTTGACATTAAAACCTAGCAACCATCTAACTAGAAGATTGTAGTAGTGCTCTTTTCAGTTGAACTTTTAAAAATTATGGTATATTAAAAAAATCATTTGTACATGTTGTAAAAAATGAAAAGTTTGGAGGTTTAATGTTTCTGCATTGTACTAATTGGCTACAGAAGAGCCATAGTGTCTACATAGCTATTAGAGAAAAGTACGATATGACTACTTTCCTGATATCTTTTTAAAATGCTTGTGTTTTTAAAAACATCGGGTTGAGCAATGTCTCTTCGCCAAAATTAGGACAGTTACATAGACTTTACTCACAATTACTTCTGAATTCTTTTGTTCTGGATTGAGGTTCAGCACAGGAAAAACTGAGGGCCAGAGCTGGTGAAGATTAGCAGATCTGTGATGATGGGTCATCTGGGCAGATGTGCCCCTGGAGCGCTGGGACTTCTGTGCTGCTTCACTGATGGGGAAGCATCTTTTCATCCTTTTTTTTTGCCATTTCATTTCCATTGTTTCGATATAGATCCACACTACACTTGTAGAAACTTGATCCGGAAGGGATCCGGGGAATTGTTCATCACTTATATTGAGGTAGGATGAAACTTGTCTGAACCATTCCTGACTTAAATATACATAAAAAATAATTAGTAAGATTCTGTGAACTTTGCAGGGAGTGTAATTTGGGATTTAATTGCTAAACATCATTCCTAGGGTTCAAGCTCTCAATCAAAAGTGGCACTTCAGTTGAAGATACATTAAAATTCTAGTATTTGCTTGCAACACCTCTCAGAGCTTAGTGTTACCTGCTCAGATTTTCAAGTGTGTACTCTGAAGCCATCAATGAACGCACTGAAGCGTACTGGACTGAGGACAAATTCCTGCCTGTTTCCAGTGTTCTGCCATTCTCATAGCAAACTACTGGTAGTTACACTCACGGTGTGGTTTTGTATCCTGTGATATTCCTGCACCTTAGTGGTATAACCTGGATCATATTTCCTCTTCTTTATTTTCTAAAATCTTGTGTGAAAAAGCCTCACTAAAGTCCAGATGCATTTCTTGTCAAAGGGGGAAATTAAGATTAGTTTGTGACTTTTTTTTTTTCCCCCTGTCAAATCTTGACTGGTCAGTCTTCTAGGTGTGTACAAATGGATAGTTTAATTGCTTGTTTTGGTAACCTGCTGGTATGGAATTAAGGATTACTTGTTTGTAATTCTTGTTTCTCCTTTTTCTTCTCTTTTGGGGTAAGTTTTGTTTGTGCAAGCACATTGTGTCTTTGGGAGCTTGTCTGACTTCCATGAACTTTTGAAGATAATTGTGGTTGATTCAGGAGCTATTTCAACTAGTTCCCTTAGTATTCAATATTAAAAAAAAACCCTCAGATTTTGTCAATTTGAATTTATGTTTTGAAAAATATCCTCTTATCCTATTTCTACCCTATCTCTCCGAAAGCTTGGACTGGAAGCTCTCTGGCAAAATCATTGCTGTTGAGAATCTTAAGCCCTTTGGTGAAGACTTAAGTGAAAAAGCATTAAACCTTCCATTTTGACAAATAAGTAGAAATGTGTCATCTAACTTGCAATCGAGAAGTGGACAGATGCCAACTTTTAGGTACATAAACATCACAATCTTCTGATCTTTCTGTCTAATGCAGCTCGTCCTCTGACTCCAAGGCAACCATCTACAGGGTGAAATGGTCATTTTCAGTGTGTCCCCTAAAAACAGTCAGCTCTTTCTTTTAGACATCATTAAGCATAAACTTGTACTGTTGTAATGTATTTTTTTGCCTTTTTAATGCAATTTTGCTTTTTGCACACTTTATGTTACAGTGTTTTCTCCTTTCCCATATCATTTTTTGTTTGGAGTAGAAAGCTCACACCCACTTTGCTAAAGATGGGAAAGGAGTGATTTCTGAAATAAACTATTAAATAAAAAAATTATATAAACAGATCTGGACATCACATCACGGGGACTTTAGAAAACTGTCTTATGAGCCTCTAGAACCACTCATGTTAATTGTTGCATATCTTATAAATGTGTTTATTTCAAAGTACTGGAAGACTTCCAAAAAGTTTCTATATTTAAAAGGGCAAAAAGGATGTTGCAGTGGATTTAGCCCAGGACAAAATAAAGTAAAGGTTAACTTGGACTTCCGTCAGTGAAGGCTTAAAAGCTAGAAAAAAAAAAAAAATAATTAATGCTGGTCACTATGGTTTTGTGGTAGAAGGCTTTGTGAGACAAAGCTGATGTATTTTTTTAATAGGATTGTGTGTCTGGCCTATATTGCTATATAAAACTAATTTCTTTTAAGGCATTAAATCATTGCAACACAATATTTTGATATAAAAGCTTGGATTATATGTAGCTGAGACACGGAAAAGACCAAAAATGTCCTGTTGCTTAAAGTTTAACTTTTAATGGGATGAGAAAGACCTACATCTAGTGGATCTCCCCTGTACACGTGGCCCAGTTATACTTAATCAGCAGTTTTGTTGGTGATTTAAATTTGCTGCTGTATTTTTCACGTGATGCAAAGAATAGTGGAGAAATATATCCACAGTTAGTCATGTAGTTCAGTCATCAAAATAGAGTAAAACTGTAGTTCATACAGAAAACTTAGGTTGGGAAACTCCGTTTTGAGCATATGGGCGTGATGCGAGGAGAGGCAGGGAGAGCTGGGACGGTTTAGCCTCGGGATGAGAAGGCTCAGGGGCACAAACTGAAATACCGGTTAAACACAGGAAGAACTTTTTCACTGTGAGTGGTCAACCACTGGAACAAGTTGCCCAAAGAGGTTGTGGAGTCTCCATCTATGGAGATACTCAGAACTCAGTGTGGTCCTGGGGAACCTGGTGTGGTTGACCCTGGTTTGAGCAGAGGGTTTGGACTAGTTAATCTCTGGAGGTCCCCTCCAACATCATCCATCCCCTGATTCTGTGAGTTGGGGGAGGGCTTGGAGCTGTGGTTGTCTGTGGTGATTATAATGCCATGGCAAAAGGACTAGTGCAGTTCATGCATACACAAAAAAGACCGTGAAGTAGACAAACACGGAAAATCTTGATGTTAACTTACACAGCACTGCAAGACCACCATTAGTATATTGTCTTGAATTCTGGTGGGGTGAGGTGTTTTCCTGACTTGATAATGGTGGCCATCTACTGTGGAGAGGACCTTTAATGGCAGGTCACGTTGATAGGGTCTTGGGGGAGAGGAGGCAAGGCTTACTGGGCTCCTCCACTGTAGGATTTGATCGTGTGTGAAGTAAACGAACCTACCTACTCTTGATCAATGGGCATAGGTGATTGTGGACTCTCCTGTCCACAGGAGAGCCTTTAGCTCAAGTGTAGTCTTTTATTGCAGATATTACTAGACTAAGGAGAGTATTTGGGATAAATATTAGGGTGATGTGGTGTTTTGATGAAGCTTCTTAGCCTAAAAAGGTTGGGAAGTTAGACCACATGAGCTCATATCCTTTTTTCTTTTCTCCCCCCAACTCTGTTCAGATCTAAGAACGCTATTACAATTGGCAAAATTGCACTTTATCATCCGTCCGTTGGACTGAAGCAGATAGAGCGGATGGGAGAAAGTACTGCTCACCACTGAGACCCACAGACGAGATTTCCAGACTGCTTTGTTGAAGACATCTAAAGCAGCACAGCCTGGTATTTTACTGCTCCCAGTTTTGGATGCAGGTAATAATACTTCTGATAAAAATGATGTGTTTCATAGAGGAAAGGGGAAGTGTGTAGTTCCCTATTTGTCAGGCAGAAAACACAAGACACAGGAGTTAAGTGGCTCATGGCCAAAATTCAATGTAGAGTCAGGGTCCTGGGCTCCCTGCTCTCATGGTGTGTTGTCTCTCTTTGTGGGTCGCTGTGTCCATTCAGGTTATCATCCATTCCGGAGCAAATTCATTAGTTCGTCTTCACCCTACACTTTGTGGGATGATACTCTTAATAGTTTGTGAAGGTGCTACACTTCAGAAGATCATGAATGGATCAAGTTAAAGAACTTTTCTTCTCTCTCTGTGTGTGATGCTTGTTTGAGCAGAGAGCAGGGACTACAAAAAGGACTTCAGCATGTACCATCTGGGGACTACCTTTCTTCATCTGTCTGGGTTGTGTGGTGGCACTAACTGGCCCCGTAAAGAAAAGGAGACTTGCCTTTTGTGCCCAGCTTGACGGGTACAAGAGTTCTTGGTATTTAGTAGATGTCTACTAATGATTTTTACTGTGCTTGCCCCTAAAATGATGATAGAGCTCACACCATGCTTCCAGTGTATGGTAAGTCTGACAAGGTTACAGGTTTTGGGAATCAAAGGAATTTTTCCTTCAAGGCAGGATTAGCAATGTGCTTGCTGACTTCTCTATTTCTCCTTTTTAATCAAAACCTGGATGCGCATGGTTGCAACAGAGGTGGGAAATGTTAAGATCAGGAATGAGGTATGTCTGTTAACAATTGTGCTCTACTTGCAATTCAAGTAGACTGACTTCAGATGGCTGTACACCTGAGAGACACACCTGAGAGACGGGTGGGCCCTACAGCGAAATAATAAAATTCAACCAAAAATGTTTGGCCATTCAGATACGTATTGCCCATGTACCCCCCCAACCTCTTCCCCCAAACAATCAAAATATGTGGAATTCCACTGTTCCACAACTAGTGGTAGTCAACAGTGAATTGAGACTGTGTTTTATGCTTTTGGTGGGGAAAACTAGTTCTCCTCACACTGAGAATTAATAAATTTGGTTGTATCTTCAAGTGTAAAAGACACTTATTTGTGCATTGTAAACAAAATGAAAACCGGATTGCTTTTTTTTTGGTGAATTTTGCATGTAGTGGACATATCGGTCAGTATTTTAAGGGAGGGCCCCCCAGTGTCTCTATTGCATGTCAACCAGCTGGGATTGCCTCTCTTCAAAGAAGGCTTCATGCTTCTCGGCACTAAAACTGCTCTAAGCCTGGACCGTTGAAGGAAACAAGCTGGATTGACACAGTGTATGTCAGTGCCATTTCTTCTTCTTTCCCCTTTCATTTCCAGTAACTTCGGAACTCATCAGGCAGCTTGTACTAAATCGGACAGAAGAGTGACAAACTTAAAGGTTTTAAGCTTCTATGTATTAAATTAAAATAGGTGGTGAAGTAATGAAAAGACAATATTACGGGCTGCAACAAGAGAAGGGCTGCAGTGTAAGCTCTTAGGAGACGGCAGAGAATTCGAGTGTTTGTTAGATTGCCTTGCTTATATTGACACATATTTCTTCTGGTGTCCTAACTGATTCGTTGGTTTGACTCTGAGGCATCAGAACTGTGCTGGCACTGCAGTTGTATGGTGTAATAGCATGATCTGGAGGTCTCCATAGCATGGAGATTGTTCGAACTTTTACAGTCTGTTTATTCTAATGAACTTTTTATTGGCTTGTTGGGTGCTTGTGATACTCTTTTCCTCCTTCATCTTGCCATTTCCTTATGGTAGTTATTTTTGTTCTAAGCATCTAGGTTTTTAAGGGAATTTTTATTTTTAAATTCTAGAAAATGTCTTGTTAAAAAGCTGCTTTTTACTCTAAAGATGTGGGCTTTTCCCTATCATTTTTCCCTCAATCCCTTTAATAATAAAAATGGAATATTATAAAGGAGTCTTTAGGGAGTAAGTAAATCGTGTAAGAACAGCTTTTTTTTTTTGTATTTTAAAATTTTGTGGGGTGCAACCATTTAAGAGTATGTCATTCTCGGTGTAAGGTGGGAAAGACTTGCCTGATTTGGTTGTTCTCAGTGGCAGCTAGTGAGATAGCAAAGCCAAATAAGAAAAAGTTTTTGACACAGTGGAGTTTTGGAAAGCCTAGAGCTTGAGATCTTTCACGTGCTGTGGGGTCTGCAGTTTGTAGGTGGATGTCGTGGTTTAGGTGTGGTTTTGGTCCTGTTTTACCTCAAACCAGGACATTGGACTACTGTCCGTGATGGCTGGAGAAGGTATCGCGCCTCTCGCTTGGGCATGGAGGCGCATCTCTTCCAGGCAGATGATACACATGGGATTGAGGAAAGGGGTCGAAGACATAAATCATAACTTATTACTGGAAATAACAGACTTTGGGTTATTCACGTGAAATCAAATGCTAAGTACTATATATGTTTAAGTTATGACTCATTTTATGATTAATGTTTTAATGATTTGTGCTTAAAATCTGCCACGTTGCGAATTTAATTAAATTTGAGATAAATGTAAACAACAAACTCCAGACCGTTCCTTTCTTCCCCAGATTGCTTACAGCCACCGAGATGCTTTCCCAGTGGGGGGTTTTGCCAGACTCTCAAAACCTGTAACGCCTCCGAGGCTGCTTCTTGCACAGCCGAGCAGGACCCGCAGTAGCCTCGTGAGCTGGACAGAGATGAAAGTCACGTAAACTTTGTTAAAATAGTGCCTTTTTTGGGTCTGTATCAGTGAGTGGGCGAGGACAGGTAGCGCAGCCCCTGTTCAGGACTGGGGAGAAATGGCCTCGTGTGGGAAGAGCAGCATCTCTCTCACCTCTGATAGAATCCCCTCGTGAGGGAGCTTGATGTTGCGCAGGGTGAGAAATGCTGCTTCACACAAGTATTGTACATCCTGTATCTTTTACCATAAAATGTAAAAATTGTGTATCTTAGGAAGCCAGTACTATGATTAATATGATATAAAATAAAGGGTGAGATTTTTCAAAAGCTTCTAAGAGTCTTTGCACAACTGCTGTTTTCGGAAATGATGTAGACATGTAGGGACCCAGCTCTCATTGGAACTCCGTGAGACTTCCAGCTTCTTTTGAAAATGCGGCTCCAGGTTATTTAGGTATTTTTTCTAAAATACTTTCATCATGCTCAGTTTCATATGGTGTAGAGCGTAGGGGAGGGACATGCACTGAGATGCTACTGGCACACGCAAAGCAATAGCAAGTCCAAGGGCAGACGGGTGTTCATGGGGTGACTGGAGATTAGATGGAGACCACCAGTGCCACTCTCACAGGTGACCAACTTCCAGTTTCTCATGTATTTGCGTCAGACGTGTAGTGGGTAGGTGAGCACAACCTCTCCATCTGTAACTCGTTTCAAGCTTCAGTGTGCAGTTAAGTGGCTCCATAAACGTTAGTTGTTTCCACACGTAGGCTTTGATACGCAAGTGTCGTTGGTAAGTGTAAAAGAAAATTGAGGGTGCGTCTCAGCTGTTGGCTTCGTTGCTGCACTGTGGTGCTAGTAAAAATGCAAGACAGCGTGCAGATTGCAGAATTATTGAGGTGACAATTGTGCTCTTGGCTATGCAGGTCTAGAAGGACGAGTGCGTCCTCTCCTGTGGACTTCCCCCCTCTACCTCTTCCCCCTTGTGGAAAGGAAAGCCCTTCCCACTGCACCCTTTGAGGGTTCAGCTTGCCCCTATCCCCTCTGGAAAGGTGGTGGGATGAAGCTGGAGTGCTGATGAAGGGTTGTGGGGTGCATCTGTGCGCTGTATCTAATGCATTTTTATTGTTTGAAGGCAGTTCCTTCTGACTTCCTATGGTTTTCTTATGTGGTCGTGTCCTTTTCACAAAGGACACACGCAACTGTGTTTTCAATTGAATGCACTTCATTTTTAAGAAGGCCACTTTTCAAAAACAAAAGCCTAATGGAAGCCTAGCTGATGAAGGAAGAATTTTTTGAAATTATTAGAGGCTTACAAATGATAAAGCCTAATTTAAAACCAGGAAAAATTCCAAAGTCTTCCGTTGTTCTTTTAGGGCATTATTGCTAGAAGCTTTTTTTTTTTCCCCCTGAATTATGAAAATGTAGCACTTTAAAATCTGAGGAATGCACCTTAGTGCAAAGCAAAATGCTATCCTGCGCTGAGATGGTAGCAGCAATGAGTACGGACAGTTTTGAATCATGTGGTTACTGCCGTGAAGGTACTTCAGAGACTGAAACTAAAACCCCTTCGAGCACTTCCATCTGCATACCTGTAATTCACATCAGCTTTAAAAAGGGCTTTACCGCACGCTTGCAGAGCGGGGATCGAAAGTGCGTGTATCAAATGTCATGCTGCAGTTTGGTCTGGAAGTGGCTGAGGTGTGGGGGAAGTTTGCTGTGTTTTTTGAGAGGTGTAGCACGGGCTTTTCCCATGCAGAAGAAAAGGCAAGTGTAGAATGTGAATCAGTACTTTGTATGTACTCATAGATGTTTATGCATAGGCTGGGATGGTCTTTTTCTGTTTGTTTTTTGGTTTTATTTTTTTTTTTCCCCCTGACAACTTGAATTTAAATATTACCTACTGGAAATTTCACAGGATTCTGGTAAACAGTTAATAATTATTTTCAGGTGATTTCCAGTATGTAATCTCATTAACTCACTGTTTCAGCATCCTTTGTAACAGTATCTTTTTTTTTTTTAATGAGACAAACCCCTGGTAGTTACTCAGATGTTTGCTGGGAAACACCAGCTGCATAGGTACTGGCTGGGTCCTGCAAGCGTGCTGCCAGTTCATCTGAGCCAACGTGCTTGGTAGGACCCTGGTGTAGCCAGAGTAGCATTTGCAGAAGTAAATCTTGAAATACCAATTTTCTGTCTTGTTTTGTACTTTTTTGTTGTTGTTTGTGGGTTTTTTTGGTGGTTGTTTTTGTTTTTCAATTTTTCATTAATAATATGTTTGTATAGCAGGGCAATTCTAAGCATGTCTTAGCTGTGTATAAGGTCACAGTTACAAACAATTTAAAAATCTCAAATAGGATGGGCTCAAAATATTCAAAATATTGACTTTATATAGATATTTTTATATATACACACACACATTGATTCACTTAAAGGATATTTAATTTGTACTGGCTTAGAGACCCTGGAACAGATAGGGGTGCAGATCTGTAGGAAGCAATATTCTCAGTGAGATCAGGGAGAGCCTTGTTTTGCTCTTTTGTTTGTGAAGCAGCAGCTGAAAATGAAAGCCTACGACTTGCAACAGTGGCTTGCTTGCTTACAGCAAACACCCAGATTTTCATGAGGTCAAAGGATTCACTAGGTGGCTTTCCGGGTACCATGTACTTGCTCAAATCACTGAATAACCCATCAATAGAATTTATTTAAGTGATGGCTGTGAAATACTGAAGTAGTGTCATACACAGCCTGAGAAGAATTCTTGACCCAGGCTAACCTGGCGAGTAAAAGTTTTGAAATAAAACCTGGATTTGCAGTGTGATAGCCATGAAGCATTGAAGGTGCTTGCTAGGCCAACTGGTTCATCTCAGCTTAGAATGGAAACTAAAACCCCTCCCTGCGCCGAGGAGGGAAGCCGAAAGAGGAAATAATGACTTAAAATATGCTTTTGTCTTCGTTCTGGAAGAAGATTTTTTTTTTAATTTTTTTTTTTTTCCCAGAAAAACTGTTTTGTATCGTGTTATAAATTCTTGGCAATTTAATTATAGTCTTCAAAGTGCATAAGTGACTGTACTGTTCTAAAAGCACTTGACAAAAGTTAATTGTGTGTTGTGTGGTCAGCAAAAACTTACTGGGGTGTTGCGTGTTTTTATTCTGTGAGGCTATTGGCAGCTAAGAGAGTTAGGTATTTCTATATCTTTTGTGAAACTGTAATGAAAATGAAGTTCTCACTGTGAAGCTTACAGTTTTGACACTAAGAATGGCCCTTCCATCTCTGAAGCCTGCAGGATCCTCCATGCAAGTTGAAACCATAAACATCTTATGGCACAAGATGAATTGCTGGGATCCAAACGTAAATTTTAGAAAGAAAAAAGAAATAATTGAGTGAATGCCTGCATCCTTGAATTTCTTGAATTGCTGCAGGAAAGAAGAGCCGTATCATATTTTGGTAACTTGTAATGCATTGGAAGAATATAGACTACAGGTGACTTGGACCGAATCCTGCAGACATCCTGTGTACGAGAATATGACCTAATTTTAGTAAAATAGGACTTTATGTTCAGCTTGCATTGTCCAGACAGTTGAAGGATTTTACCTAAACTACCAGATTAAGTATTTCTATGTATTTAGTCACTATAGGGAGATTGGAGTCCAAGACCATGGGCCCAAACTGCGGTCTTTCATTTTCTGTTTTGAATAGAAGAGGAGCATGGAGGGAGAAGAGTATTTTCGTGTTCCTTCTTTGAAAGTGAAAACAAAGGAGGCTGACATCCTTTTACTTTTTCAGTCAAGTGTCACTCATCCTAAAGTTGTAATAATCAATTCAGAATGGCTACTTACACTTCTTTACAAAAATTGGATGAAAGAACCTTGCAGATAAGTTAAAGACCACAAAAAAAACCACTTCGTAACTTCATAACTTTAAACTGAATTAGTTGTTTCTTTGAATTGCTTGTTTTTAGTCGTGTTGCCATAGGTATCAAAGCAGCTAGCTATTATCATTTCTTTGTGAGGATTTCTGCTTTTTTATATTCACGTTTCAGCAAATCAAAGGATAGGTCTTCAGACACGAAATGGAAGGTGTGTTGTTTTAAAGATATGCTAAACATACCTATACCGAGTCGGTGTAGGTATTCTGGGTACCAGCAGCGCTGCAGATGCAGTGACACAGGATTTGCATATGGCAGCGACGTAATTACATACCGTGTGTTCTTGGAAAATGTTTATCTTGGTTGCTAAAGCTTTGGTGTTTTATCTCTGCTAGCTAGATTGAGCTGGCTCAGATACCGCTGCTCGCTACACTTAGAGCTTTCTTGTGGTGGTTGAAAGGACCCTCCACGTTAGCTGCCAGTAAGTTTTGATGATACACACTAGTTTTATTGTTTTATGTTCAACTCTGCTTCGCTTTCAGTTGAGACATCCATTTTGGGTTCTTTGCAAGAGCCTACATTATTAGGTCTGTGAGACCTTGGAAGAAATCTGAAGGCTTAAGACATTTTAGGAATGGGGGAAATCCTAATGGTTGGATTTCTGCAGTGATTGTAAACGGCTGTGCGTCTTCATGTAATAGCGTACCAACGATTATCAGTCTGCGAATTAAGAGGATATTTTGTTTCTAGACTTCATGTTACATCATGGAACAAATGTAAAAAATTAAAATTAATTAAGGCATTAAAGATAACTGCATGTGAAAGCCTTATTGCACCACATACTGAAAAACAGTGTTTTGGCGTGGTCTTGTGCATAACTTTAACTGTCTGTCCCATGTATAAACGTGAGCCACTCATCTGCCTAATATTNTGCATGTGACAGACAGTAAGTTAAACGTGAGCCACTCATCTGCCTAATATTGCTGCTGTTCACAAAGATTTCCCCATCACCAAGATGGGGTGGTTCTATTTATCTTCCTATAATCACATATAGCTAAGTGATGGAAACGCAACTTAAATGAGTAGGGCCCCCAACCCACTCGTGCAAGCAGTGCCGTTGGAACCTGTAGAGCTTCTTGTGCCCCAAAAAAGGGTATTTTGGGGATGATTAGTATTGTTTTTACACTTGCATCTTTTAGTACTGTTCTTTATTTAGTATCATTTTGCTAAGTAAAGGTTTAGTTTAGGCCTAACTTGAAAGAGCGGCTTTAAAGCTGCGCGCAGTGACTGATTTTTCTTTTGAAGAGTTGAATCTACTTACAGAATCTCACTACTGGTTTTGACTAACTTCTTTGCAATGTTTTCTTTCAACTTTCGAAATTCATTAGCTGTAAACCATGTGTAAAATGTTTTCAGTCTTTGAATTGCTGTTTGATTTAGCAGCCTTGCATATCTGTGAATCTAAATTAAAAAAGTCATTTAGTGAGGAAATAGTTAATAACAAAACATTACGAATAGTGTGTGAAGAGGCTGTTAGTTTTGCTCAGGAAGTTTCCATTTGCTAGAATTTGTGCTGCCTCATTATTTGTAATAGTGAAACTACTCCTTACCAAGCATACCGATCGCTTACATGAAGAAATGAAAGTAATGTTTACAATTCAGGGTGGAAAATACTGAGTTAGGCTTAGTGGGCCAAATTCTGCCCTGGAGTAAAATGGTAAGAAGCCAGAGTATTGCCCAGAGAGTCACTAAACCCAGCCTTGATCGTTTTAAAAGGGCTCCAAACAGGATTCTTAATATTTCTTTTTAGAATAGCTAAATTGAGGGAAAAGATGCAGCGTAAGCATTTTGTGAACCAAAGTCAGGACCGAGATTCTCCAAAGTTGATGGCTAATGCACCTCAACACTTGATGGTCGCTCATCAGAAATTGGGATGAAAGAATTCGGAGGCGAGTATGCGGAGCTGCTCTAGGAGCTGCGCTGGTTGTGCTGGTGGATGGTGTTCTCTCTCCAGTCGTGTCCTAGGGGCGAATTTTGCTCTCTTGCTTCAAGGCTGGTTGACTTTTGGTGGTTGCTAAACTTTTTTTCTCTATCATAGTTGGGTGATTGACCTTAATTGTCTTCTAGGTTGAGTAATTATACTTTACCTACTTCAAAATTCACTCTCCAGTCACTGAATAACAGGCTAATGGTAACCTCTATTTCTAGTAGAGTCTTTTGCCATGACAGCATATTTTTGCAGGTTTTAATTGTCATATGTATAAAGGTGTTCAATGTTTAGGGGTGAAGGAGCCTTAAGTTATTGTTGGTTCAGTCTCTCAGCCCAGTTTATGTCTTCTTTCGGCTGTTCTGTCAATATATAGTTCCCTTTAAATTGACTTCTGGCATCTGGGGGTTTTTCAGCTATAGAAGAATAACGTAAAAGCAGCAGTGAGAAGGCAGTGGCACAGGAGATGCAATCAAGGTGTGTTGTATTTCAGCCCCTGGATCAGTTCTTGGAGGGCATAATTTAGAGAAACCCTTGGCTCCCTTAAATTCTCATATAGTACTTTCTCCCTTTCCTTTGTAAGTTTGAGTTTTGGCAGAAGTAATCTGGATTCAGTACTTCATGTTTTTAGTCGTACATCAGAGAAAAACTATTTATCATCGAAGAGCCAATAGATCTATTTACTATGTTTTTAACTACAATGTGTTCTATGCACTTTAGTACTGAGATTTTTTTTTTTTTTAGGGAAAGTACCAGGCAGCTCTGGGTCCTTCAATATTGCCCCACCCTGCCCCAACATATCTACTTTTTTAATGACATCAATGCAAAAAGGCAGCTGATAAACTGTAAGTTAATTTTGGTTTTAAATCTGTTGTTAAGGTACAAGTTCCGCTAATATTGCAAAATCAAGTAGTTCCCATAAAATGATACCAACTTACACGCTTTTTATTTTATAAAGCATCACTATTTTTGTCCAAAAAACTGTATCTGTGCTAAGTGACAAGTTAATTTGTCTCAGTGAACAATATGAAATTACTATTTGCAAGTCACGTATGGTTGTGTAACTACTGCTTCTTTCCTAGCAACATTTTTCAGAAGTTGCAGTGTGTTCTCTTTGAATATAAAGCAGTTTGGTAACACGAGAAACGCTTTAGAGTCTATCAGCAAGTTGTTATATTGCAAGACTTCAAGAGGCAATACATTAGGCAGAAAGCAGTGGCGATACCTGTAGAGCACACCATACGTGCCCTTAAGCAAAAGATGATAATTAGTTGCTTCTATTCCCATGCGAACTATCCCAAGTGTTGATGTTTATGAATTGCGAAGATGACGGCGATACCAACTCAAGTTGGGGTTGTTTATGCCCATTCAATTTTTCAGGTACCTATAAGATGTTTTGATGAGGGCGTTTAGTCCAAATGGATTTGCCAGCCTTAATCACACCTCCAGTGATTTAAAGAAAAACAAGGATCGTTCTTAAAATATTTTAAGTGCTGACTTCCACTTCAGTATTAATAATAAACAGTAAGAACATCTCTGAAAATATCTTCATATTTTGTTGGCCGAATGCGATTCAGTTGTTTCTGTCACTCTTGTGGGACGACGGTCGTTAAAAGTAGTGAAGTATCTGCTGTTAGGTAGCCTGCAGAGTGCGAAGTTACCCGCAGCTTGTGGGTACCTGCTTTGCTAATTAGTTCATGCACATTCGGATCATACATTTTGCACTTCAGTCAAAAGAAAATATTGGACTAGAATCGACTTTCTTCGGTATTCTGGTACAGCGGGCGCCGGTGGTGTGTTTCCTAAAAGCGCGGTTGTAAGAACTATGTGATTTAAATACAATTTTATAAAATAATGTAATTAATAATTTAAATAAATTTAAATAATAATTGCAAGTTTACACATGATAGATTTTGGCATTCCATAGCATATGCCTGTAAATATGGCAAAACCAATAAAATATAGGGTAAAAAGGGGGTCTGTGCAGAGCCTCTCCATACCAAAGGCTCTCTGAGCAGTGGGGATGTGGTGAGCTGGAGGGTGACGTTGTATTAGCTGAATCTGGGGGAAAGGGAGTAAAAATTTATTTTCTTTTTTAACCGGAAGATGTTAACGTGAAATCTTCCTATGGAAGCTCCTTGAGTTACCAGGTTTGATTTGTGCTTAGCAAAACACCCCAAATTTCCACTTGGGGGTGGGAGGAAACGCTTAACAATTCTTTTAGTTCGTTTCAGTGAATTAAAAGAAGATATTAGGAAAAAATGAGATCATGTGAGTATATATTACCTGAACCATATAATTTAAATCCGAGCTATCTCCACTGAATTATAAGAGTGGGAGGAGTTTGTTAGTCATCACGGAAGGCAAAATGTCAAAATGACTAATTACGCTGTTACAGGGCTGAGGAGATACGGTTAATTCCTGAGCAGCACAACAGGTCTTTAAGAACTGTGGTAAGACTATCCCCAATATAAATATAGCTAATACTATTTCGGTATAATTACATTAGTTGTCATGGCACCGTTGAGGAGATTATATCGCACTGTTCCTTACGTGGGACAGCGCTGGTGGTGTCGCGTCGGTAGGAAATGTAAAGCTGCATCATGTTTTGAACGTGGCAATTCATCGTGTGTGTTATACCTGGTTTTCTGTGACCGTAGTCAAGATAATAAGAATATACAATATTTCACTTGTGCCCAGTCCTGAGAGAGCTCACTGGAGGAACGTCTTCATAAAGAACTGAGTTGCGATTCTCCCTCACTAACAGATAAGAATTTTTTTAGATCACAAAAGATATTGTATCTTGTGTTGAGAGCCTCCATCACAGTTTTTCAGTCGATCTTCTCCTCTGGTAGTTTTTTTTACAGCTTTAATTGTGATCCATTAGTGCCAAAATAGTTCATTTCACTGTAAATACTTCTCAAATGGGCACATGGGCAGGAGCTTTCCTGCTGGACTTTTGCTCTGCTACTTACTTCTCTGCTGCTTCCTAGTGTCTGGTTCTTTAGGTAAAAAGAAGTTACTCTTGTTCTTTAAACAAATATGCAGAATTCATGTCTTAATTTTTTGGGGGGGACCTTTCAAATATAACTATAATTTAATATAACACTCTTCAAATATAACTACTTATTTTCTCAACGCTTAAACACAGCCAGGGCAACAGGCTGATTTAATTGTCAAATGCAGTCCTGATGCAGCAGGACTTTTTATTTTAAAAAAAATAATTAAAAATTATTGCTATATCATTTAATGTAGGTGCTGCTGGAAGTCCCATAGTTTGCTAGTTTTGTTAAAACTGAAGTATTTATAGAGGCGGAAATTATTCTCTTTACAGTAAGGATAGTATGGGAAATTATCTGAAATATGGCAACAAAACAATTGTCTTACTAATATAATTTTGTTTATTTAAATTGGTGTTGTACAATTTCATTAGCCTTTTAGCAGAAATAAAGAAAATCTGCAAGTAAAGCGGTGCTGTCGTTTACATACACAAAGATACAAATTGCACGAACGTAGGTGATGCATCAAATAGTGTAAACTGCAGTGGTGCTTCTCATGGTTTGGTAAGAAAATGACATTTCACAATTGTGAAATGTGAAGACGTGCACTTGGTGTAAAGTCCCACCCAAACCCGATAAACAGGGATTTTATTTCTTTTTCTTCTTCTGCAAGAGGTGAGCAGTAGCTGCACAGTGTTACTACTTCTGTGATAGTTGATTCATCCCTTTGCTATGCAAATTTTAAGTATACAAGGATTCAGTACTTTTATTTAAGAAATATGCCTGCAGGCTGTATTGGTAGGCTTTAGGGAGATATCTGGTTTGGTGTGAAATAAATAGTTGTTAAGAGATCACATGAATTTATGTCTTAGAAGATGAAAAGTGACGCTGTGAGCGTTTTGAGAGCACCCTCCTGGACCCGGCGCGCCAGCTTGCCGCTTGGTTTGGGTTTTTCAAAGCAACCTCCCCAACCTCATGGAAAATCACCGAGCTGTGGGCCGGGGTGGGGAAGAGGGAGAGCAGCAACGTCTCACCTTAAAAAGGCGAGAATTAGGACTTGAATCACAGACACCCCCAGCCCCAACCTCTGGGGGTTCCGCCCTTGGAGTAAATTCTTGCTGGTCCCGGTCGAGGGAGCAGTTGCTTTTGCAAAAACTTCTATCTTCAGACCATTTGAGTGTGAACTTCTAATGAATGGATTTAAATGCCATAATTCAGGTTTATGTGCAAGTCGTAGGCATCCAAGTTTGCATATTTTGTGTGAAACGGGAGGGAAAAAACCCAACTCAAAGCATTTGAGTGAAAGATTGCTCTGGTACTTGCAGTTGGTGCTGAAGATCTGTCTTGCTAAAGAAAAGAAAGCGTTTGCTTAAAAGCAAGCTTGCTGCCTAGTGTGGGATGCATTTTAATACACAATTACAAAATATAATACCAGTTTAATAAAATTCAGGCTGTAAAATAGCTATTAGGTTAAACCCAGCCCCTTTGTTACTGTCAAAAGTATTAATCAACTCCTCACTTCAGTATGACATTCCCCCTTGGTGCAGTGGCGTTACCCTTTCTGTCTCTCATCCAGCAGTAGCGTTCTTTCTGCAGTGGTTTCTTCTCTGCTGCAGAGGAACACCATGTTTTGGAAACATTTGTTCCTTTTCTATGAATAACTTTATCTTCATTTATGTAACTGGTGATGACTTTTATGCCTTAATGATCATGGAATCAGAATGGTTTAGGTTGGAAGGGATCTTAAAGATCATCTAGTTCCAACCGCCCTGCCATGGGCAGGGACACCTCCCACCAGCCCAGGTTGCTCCAAGCCCCGTCCAACCTGGCCTTGAACACCTCCAGGGATGGGGCAGCCACAGCTTCTCTGGGCAACCTGCGCCAGTGCCTCATCACCCTCAGTGTGAAAAATTTATTCCCAATACCTCATCTAAATCTCCCCTCTTTCAGTGTAAAACCGTTCCCCCTCGTCCTATGGCTCCCCTCCCTGATCAAGGGTCCTTCCCCAGCTCTCCTGTAGCCCCTTTAGGGACTGGAAGGGGCGGTAAGGTCTCCCCAGAGCCTTCTCCAGGCTGAACACCCCCAACTCTCCCAGCCTGTCCTTATAGTAGAGGGGCTCCAGCCCTTGGATCATCTCCATGGCCCTCCTCTGGACCAGCTCCAACAGGTCCATGTCCTTCTTATGTTGGGGGCTCCAGAGCTGCGCACAGTACTCCAGGTGGGGTCTCACCAGAGCAGAGTAGAGGGGCAGAATCACCTCCCTCGCCCTGCTGGCCACACTTCTTCTGATGCAGCCCAGGATGTGGTTGGCTTTCTGGGCTGTGATCATGCATTGCCGGCTCATGTTGAGCTTCTCATCAATCAGCACACCCAGGTCCTTCTCCTGAGGGCTGCTCTCCATCCTTGCCCCGACCCAGATGTAGGACCTTGCACTTGGCCTTGTTGAACTTCATGAGGTTGGCATGGGCCCACCTCTCCAGCCTGTCCAGGTCCTTCTGGATGGCATCCCTCCTCTCCAGCATGTCTACCTCGCCTCATCGGCAAACTTGCTGAGGGTGCACTCGACCCCACTACCCATGTCATCAACATGCTTTAGGTAAAGCTTATATCTGTCATATTTGTCTCCTGGTTAAACTAAATACTGCCCTTTTTTTTCACCCTGTCACACTTCATTTGAAAGAACTAGTTGACCTACAACTTGGTACAGGGTTTCCAGTGAGGAGATGCGATTAACAGTTGCGTATTTTCAAAAGTTTAATTTCTGAGGTGTTTGCCTTTCCAGATGGTGGCTGCACGCCCACCCAAAGAGCGCAGAGGTGCGTGCGGGGACGCATCTCTGGTGCTGGTGGTGTAGCTTGGTGGAGGTACGGCTGGAACCCAAAGCCATGGGTTTGCCAGGCTTGAACGATGGCCTTGCGCATCTGCCGGGGGACAACCAGGTCATGGCAATTAGGTGCAGAAACCATCCAAATCACTTAATTGTGGTTCTTTTGACAATACCAGTGTCAGAAGAAACAGTACACCTCATAATACACCTCTCTCCTTGCTGGAGAGAGTCCAGCGAAGGGCAACCAAGCAAGCTGGGACTCTTTAGCCTAGAGAAGAGAAGAGAAGGCTGAGGGGAGACCTTATTACTGCTTACAAATATCTAAAGGGTGGGTTGGAGGAGGATGGAGCCAGACTCTTCTCGGTGGTTCCCAGTGACAGGACGAGGTGCAATGGGCATAAGTTGGAACATAGGAAGTTCCGTTCCAACACACGGAAAAACTTCTTTACAGTTAGGGTGACAGAGCAGTGGCACAGGCTGCCCAGGGAGGTTGTGGAGTCCCCTTCTCTGGAGATTTTCAAGACCCGCCTGGATGCAGTCCTGAGTGATGTGCTCTGGGCAATCCTGCTTTGGCAGGGGAGTTGGACTAGATGATCTCTAGAGGTCCCTTCCAACTCTGAAAATTCTGTGATTCTGTGATAAGGTGTTAGCAGCCGATTAAAAAAAATGAAAGTATAATACCTCTCAGGTGTACGTGGTGTTGCTTCAAGGACAATATCGCGTGTGGGGATGAGGAGCGTGGCGGGGGGATACGTGTCTGCATTCGACCGGATTTGCTTTTTTTCCCCGTGAATTCGTAACATTTTTTTTTTTTCCTTCTTTGCATTTCATCTAGAAGCAGACGAATGCAATAGAAAATCAAATATTTTGTGGGAAGCATATGGAGGAGTCGTCCTAGGCCTGGTTTCATTATGTTTCAAAGTCCTTTGGACAGACTTCTGAAAAAGCAGGATGTCTGGCAGGCTGCGGGACGGGCGAGAGCGAGGTGCCGGGCTGCTCTTCCTGGGCGTAAGGGCAGCCTCCTTTGATCAGATGGAGAATTATATTTTCGAATTCTTTTACAAAAGTTCTTTTTAAAGGCGTAAGCTGGCCGGATACACTCCTCGACAGCTTTTTATTTAAAAAATAATAATAATTAAAAAAATTGAAATCGTTTTATTGAAATGGAAACACAACATGAAGTAAACTTACCTGTGTATCCCGACCAGTCATGAGCTGTTTTACTGCGTTTTTCTGTTACCAAAAAAAGCAGTATTTTTATTATTTGTAAGAGAGGAAGAACAGAAAATGGTATCTTATATAAAAGCTGCATCACGGACATACATATGTGAGAGCTGATGCTTTCTGCTGTTGCTTTTCTTTATTTACAGATTTTTCTTTAGCATTTACGTACTCGATTCCCGTGCCTGCCTTCGGATTTTATCTGTTCTGACAAAGAGTACACAGATAATTGCTAAAATAGAAGCTGGCAGGAAATTCGGGGGTCTTTTTTGTTTCTGGACTTGGCAAAATTGTTGTACTTCATTTTATATATTCTAGTTCTCTTAGGTAGTGATTTCCTCCTGCGTGTGGGTAAAGCTATTAACAGCGACGGTGCTTTGAACTGTCATTTCATACCACTTGAAGTTAATTACTAGAAAACTGGGGTTTTCTTTCTTATATTAACCGGTTTCATAGAAAGTATATCTCTTTAGTGAGGATGTCACCGTGAGGTAGGGATAACTACAGTAAACTGAAGAACGGAGCAGTTGAGCCTTTGATCATGCGAAAATGTAAGCATGTGTTGAACTTTCCGCTTGAGCATTCCCAGTGGCTGCACAAGGCTTACGCAGCCGTATTTCAAGGGTCCGGGGCTCGGTAGAGATTTGAGAAGTCCTCAGCAGGCTCGACAATAAAACCCAGCTATCCTATCAAGCCGGGGTGCTTTAAGTCTTTGCTCAGACTGCTTAGTAGGCACGGAGTGAGGGAGATAATAGATTTTTAGCTTTTAAATTCAAAGAAACCCTTCAATTAAAGGAATTCTTGACAATTTTAAATGCTCTGTTCTTGCAGTGTTTGCACGGAATGATGAGGAATGGTGTGATTTTGATTTTTTTTCTTTTGGACTGGAGAAAAACCTATCCCATTTACTTTATATTGTTGCCATTTAAAACATCAAATGGTATCATTTATATTTACTGTTCTCAGTAGTTTATCGAAAATGATAAGAAAACCAGACCTATTATCCTGTAGTATTGTGAGTAGAACAATGAACATATCAGCATTGATATAGCAGGAGGTTGCTTGCAAAATAATTGCAGAGGATGATCTGATTTTTGCGATTTCATAACTCGCTATCTGCAAAGCCATATAGATTTATATGAGGTTTTTTCCCTGCTATTGGAGGCAATGAAACACAAAACTTGCAATAGTTAAGTTTTTGGGGTTTTGGGTTTTTTTTCAAAGTGAAAGAGAAAACAAGGGTCACAACTCAAGAAGGGAGAGCTCTATATTGTGAAAGAACACAGGATAATTCGGGTTGGAAGGGACCTTTGAAGGCCATCTCGTCCAACCTTCTGCTCCAAGCAGGGTTGGCCATGAGCCTGTGATACTTATATCCAACGGAGTATGTAATTATGGCATACTTGTGTATTACAAGATCTTTTTCTGTAGTGACTGTATTTAATCTAGTGCAACTTTCTAGGTTACATTGAGGGATATGACTCTTAAGGCTGTCATTTATATTCCTTTACATTATAAAATGTACTCTACAAAAAACCAGGTGATTTTTCGCAAGATTTGGATTCTGTGCAATCAGAAGTCAGGTCAGTAGCTCCAAGTGTAGCAAGTATCTTCTGGGACTATGTTTTGGGATTATACATAAAATACGTAAGTATTTATATTTTTCCTTAGTGTGAGCAAGGCATTTTTTTCTGCAAAGACTTAGTAAGTTTAATAGTTACTATGGAATACTTACAAAATCTTTTCTGCAAAGAATGGAAGGAGTTGTTGGGTTTTGTTTTTTGGTTTGTTTTTTTTTTTNTTTTTTTTTTGTTCTGTTGGCATTTGAAAAGCAGGAAAAAAGTGACTACTACAACAGAATTTTATTAATGAATGATTTACACTGGTTCCAGCTGTGACCATGTGATTAGTCCTTCACTAAGCAACAATGGGTATTTTCTTTCTGCTTTTATTTGATTTCCAAGAATGTGTCATCTGTTACATAAACTGCTGCCAGTATACCCCATGTAAACTGGTATTTTTTATTTCCCTGAAGCGTAAGATGAATACCCACCCATATCCTTCTGGAAATACTGTTCTAAATGAATTGGGAATTTTATTGACTATATCTTATTCCGCATGCCAAAATCATAAAACTTAAAATATTTATTAAACGCACTAGACTGTAGGATGCCTTGTTCCCTGGTAGTGCAAAAGATAGATAATTTTCACTTTTACATTTCTATCTTAATATTTTATTACAGCAATACAATGTGTTATAGAGGTGGACAAGCCTGCAGATTGAAATGTGGATAGTCCAGATTGTTCCTTTCCCTCGACCATATGGTGTAGTTCTAAAAGCCTTTTGTACGCTGTCTGTTCAGTTAATTGTAAACTCGGTCTTTAACGTACCTTAAAAAATGAGATATATGTGAACTAAAAGTCAGCATATCCTCTGGTAAGTAAAGTTTGCTAAAATATATCTAAATTCGCAGTCCTGGTCTCTTGGTAGATTTTCTTTTTGGGTGAATTTGAAAGTCTTTCGCTGTTTCTTGGTAACGAATGTGAGCCTGTGCGTGTGGAGGGACAGGTTTTCCCGTTTCCTCCTCGGGAAGGGGAGGAGGGGAAGATTTGAGTATATAATGAACATTTCATAATATTTTTGCTTGGCAGACAGCTCTGCCAGTGGGTGATGTGCAGGAACATCGAAGATTTCTGACAGATGGATGGTAGGACTGCTAATACACCTACACACGGTTCAGCGTCTGATGTTCCCGGTGTTTCTCTGATGCCCAAGAAGCTTGTGCTCACACTTTGGTCTGATGTTGCCCGGTGCCGGGCTTTAGAAGAGCAGAATCAAATCTCGCTCTGGATTGTCATATGCCGCAGAGAAGGTGGTTTATTATAGTCCTTGCAAAGCAAAGCGTTTATTGTGGAGGTAAACACTGTTTTTTCTGTAATAGAGAGTTAAAAATTAATTGTGAGAGAGTTTCAGAAGCGATTTTATTTTCTGTTGTCTCAACATAAGAAGCCATTTGGGAAAAGTGACTGTTTTCAATGAAGGCAGGGTTGATGCATCTAAAGAGGAAAAAAGAAAAGAGTAGGAGTCTCTCACTGAAACCGCTCTTCTGTGAGTCCCAACCTGTTTTTCAGCATTGGAGAGTGTTTGCTCATTAGTGGCAGTTTCAGTGGTAGGCAAGGCTCACGTCATTTGTGGCTTTGGAGATAAAAATTCACTAAAATTAAAAAAAAAAAAAAAAAAGCCAGAACTTTGGAAAGCAAGCAGGAAATAACGACAGTAGTGGAGAGTGAGACTCGTGCAGGGAGAGGCCTCTCATAATGAAACATTGATCTGTACTGCATATCTGAAGTTTTTGAAGGATTTCAGATTCTTCTTCTATCAGCTGAATGCAAAGGAATGGGTAACCTTAGGGGATGTTAGAAAGGAAAAAAAACGCAACTTTTTTTGCCTGCAGAGATTAATTTAAGTAACTCTTGGCCTTTGTTAAGCATGCAGAAATGGAGAGAGCTTCAGCAAGTCTCTTCCAAATGGAAACAAATAGTAACCAGTAGCCAATAGTGCATCTCTTTCTTCCCATTAGATAGTACGCTCATCGTGAAATAGTGTAAAAGTCATGAATTTAAATAGTGTGATGGCAACTCAACAGCAAAAAGCTGCTGGAGAACCGTAATTTTTCTTACGCTGGCTTTTCCTACGCCTAAGCATATGTGATAAAATATTTTGCTTAGTAGGTTCTTCTGAAACGTCACCTTTGTGGAATGATGAGAAAGGAATAGACTGGGTTTGTGCTGCAGGAGCAAATAAGGGTCCTGCTCAGCTGAAGTATGATTGGGTGGATGCTGTATGCACTGGCCAGTATATATGGTGAAACGAGCGGCATCTTACTTCCATTCCATGCTTTTTTGGCCGTAGCATGAAATCGGTGAGAGCAAGAAAGTCTCTGTGGGCAGAACTCGCGCTTCTTGCAATCCAAGTAGTTCAGAAGCTTTGAAACGCAAGAGGCCCCACGTAATACTTGGAGAATCCCGCTGTAATTTTGAGAGCTGGAAGAGCAGCAGTGACTTTGTTGCAGCTTCCGTATCACGAGAGCAGTTCTCGAAGCCTGCGTGTTGCCACTTGCAGAGAGAGTATCTGAATAAAAAAGCTGCCTATTTTTACTGTACGCTGGCAAATGTAGGCTCACTTCATTAGAGCAGACAGGGCAGACAATATGTGCTAACTTATATTGTTTTAGAAAAACCCGCTAATTTAACTTTTCACAGAATGGTCGGGGTTGGAAGGGACCTCTGGAGATCATCTAGGCCATCATCATCTAGTTTTCATGATGTTTCCAAAATATGAGAAATAAAAGTGATAGAGAATCATATATCCTCAACAAAAATGTAACAATATTTTTGCAAAAAAAAATAATCTTAATTTAGCCTACTTGTATTTCAATGGCTGTTTCGTTAACTTTCACAGTGTGCATGTCCATTCAGAAAGTTATTAATGATGCCAGCTTAGGTTGGAAAACAGCGGAGTCGGAGACTGTCACTTTGATAAACTTCGGATTTGTGAAAATACACCAAATTATTTGGCTAATTTTGAGGATTGCTGGTTTTTCAGCAGGTCCTTTCGCAAAAAAAAAAATAAAAAAATCCAGCAATTCTAAAAATGAGGCTGGACTCTCATGCTTCTTGGACTACTTGGAAGTATCGTTGAAGTAGTTTTACCTGTAAGGGACAATATGATTGATAGTGGTACAGAGGGTCTCCTAGATACATGTAAGATCTGTTCAGGGCCTCCACCTGCAGTGCTTACAGAAGAGTACATGGACAGAAAGTAGGAATAGGAGTGTAGAAGACCAAAGGTCAAAACAGTTGGGCTTAGAGGACAATGTACAGAATAGGTGTAGAAGAGTGTTAGCAGACTTAAAATATTCATGAGCAGGGGCTGGAAAGGACAGAAGAGGAACAGAATCATAGAATCATAGATTCATAGAATGGTTTAGGTTGGAAAGGACCTTGAAGATCATCGAGTTCCAACCTCCCTGCCATAGGCAGGGACACCTCCCACTAGACCAGGTGGCCCAAGGCCACGTCCAGTCTGGCCTTGAACATCTCCAGGGATGGGGCCTCAACAACCTCTCTGGGCAACCTGTGCCAGTGCCTCACCACCCTCACAGTGAAAAACTTCTTCCTAATGTTCAATCTAAACCTGCCCTCTTCCAGTTTGAAGCCATTCCCCCTCGTCCTATCACTCCATGCCCCAGTAAAAAGTCTTTCCCCAGCTCTCCTGTAGGCCCCCTTTAGGGACTGGAAGGCCGCAATAAGATCTCCCCGGAGCCTTCTCTTCTCCAGGCTGAACAGCCCCAACTCTTTCAGCCTCTCCTCAGAGGAGGGGTTCTCCAGCCCTCGGATCATCCTCGTGGCCCTCCTCTGGACACGCTCCAGCAGGTCCATGTCCTTCTTATGTTGGGGACTCCAGAGCTGGACACAGTACTCCAGGTGGGGTCTCACGACAGTGGAGTAGAGGGGCAGAATCACCTCCCTAAGAAGATTGGAGAGATTTTGGAAAGAGCGTATGGGGTAGAGTTGATCAAGAAATGGATGACTTTGGCCACGTGTTAAAAGCTGTTCCTTTTTTTTCTGGTGAGAAATTGAGCTGTTCCAAGTAAGTCTAATGAAAATGAGGAAAATGGGATGAAACAAGTCTTAAGTCTAACTGTGTGGGGGGGAAAAATCAGAGGTGAAGAGGAAGACTTGGGATGTGATGTGGTGAAATGGAGGAGGAAGAAAGAAATTGTTTGTAAAGGTGTTTGAGACAATTTGAGTAGAGAAGAATTGACAGGCGGGGAAGAGAGCCTGGAGATTAGGCAAGGAGAATAAGGCAATGGAGCCATGAAGCCGCTTCTGAACAGCGAAGAAAGGACTCTTGAAACTGCCGATTTCCTACTGAGGAATGAAGCATGGTGGGGAAAGAGAAGAACATTTGAGATTGTGGCCCTAGCAGATAGGAGACATGGTAGAGGTGTCCAGGCATAGGAAAAGGCTGGAAGCGAGGGCAGTTTGAGACAGGAAGATTTGGTATGTATTTCACCACGGCAGCAGTTGATATGCTGTAAGTCTATCCTTTGTAGGTTTTATTACGTCGTCAAAAAAGTTAAAAGAAGAAAAAAAGATGACGTAGGACTAAGGTAAGTACAGCAGGAAGTAATTAGAAAAGAAGGTGAAAGAATAGGAAACAAAATAGTTGTTAAGAAGCGTAAATGAAGAGAGGAAATCAGGGATTCAGTCATCTGAGAAACAATTCATATGGCTTCAAGAAGTGTGGATTTTCCTTTTGAAGATGGAATTCATCAGCTAACCAGATGAAAAATTATATTAATAGAGGATACAAAATTTTGTCTCATTTTCAGTTTAAAAAAAAAAAAGAAATAATGAAAGTGCAATCTGGGTAAAATATGTATTTGTCTGTATTTTCTTACAAGGGCTCATGCTAATGAAAAACTAACACACTTGTTCAGAACATTTTTTCATGTGTGGCAAAACGACAAGTAAATTCCTGCTGGTTTAAAAGAGAACGTGCATTGGGGTGTCTGGAAGTAGGGACACAGGAGTCACTGCTCCTTTCTTCTGCTCTTAGTTTTACTATAAAATTACTGTTGGAAAATTGTGCAAATCACAGTTTTTAATTCAAGTTTTTTCATCTGTAAAGCAGAGATAACTATACCTGCCTCCCTCACAGGAGTGGTGTGAGGTTTAATTCGGCATTTTTGGATGAAACCTCTTGTTAATAGTGGGAAAACACCAGGTGGAAGATGATGTATGATTTTGGGGTTGGAGGGAGGAGGTAGATTAGTTAGATTTTGTTGCTTAAAGCATATTGAAAAAAAACAATAGAAGATGTTTGGTTAGAAGTTATATAATAATTAGGATTATTTATCAAATCCAAGCACTTTCTTAGAATTAGTTTGTAATTTGAACATGTACGTAGACTGAGAGCAGCCCTGAGGAGAAGGACTTGGGGGTGTTCGTTGATGGGAAGCTCAACACGAGCCGGCAATGTGCTCTGGCAGCCCGGAAAGCCACCAGCATCCCGGGCTGCATCCCCAGCAGTGTGGCCAGGAGGGCGAGGAGGGGATTGTGCCCCTCTGCTGCGCTCTGGGGAGACCCCCCTGCAGTGCTGCCTCCAGCTCGGGGGGTCCCAACAGCAGAAGGTCACGGAGCTGTTGGAGCGGGGCCAGAGGAGGCCCCGGAGATGCAGCGAGGGCTGGAGCCCCTCTGCTGGGGGGACAGGCTGGGAGAGTTGGGGGGGGTTCAGCCTGGAGAAGAGAAGGCTCCGCGGAGACCTTAGAGCCCCTTCCAGTCCCTAAAGGAGCTCCAGGAGAGCTGGGGAGGGACTCTGGATCAGGGAGGGGAGCCATAGGACGAGGAGCAATGGTTTTAAACTAAAAGAGAGGAGATTTAGATGAGATATGAGGAAGAAATTCTTTACTCTGAGGGTGGTGAGGCACTGGAACAGGTGCCCAGAGAAGCTGTGGCTGCCCCATCCCTGGAGGTGTTCAAGGCCAGGTTGGATGGGGCTTGGAGCAACCTGGGCTGGTGGGAGGTGTCCCTGCCTATGGGAGGGGGGTTGGAACTTGATGATCTTCAAGGTCCCTTCCAACCTAAACCATTCTATGATTCTATCTAGTGTTTTGTTTCATCTTAATATATTTTAGAACACCTTTGACTTTGAAAATTTGAATAATTAATCTACATTAATATCCATTGTAAGATAAATTCTTTACAATCTACTTACATACACAAAACCAAACCAATTGTTTCTCTGTCATCAAACTCTGTGTCAAGGTTTCTGGAAGGGCTGAAGTGCTGTAGTTAGAGGTCGTAGACTTTGGAACAAGTCAGTAGGCAAAAGTAACATTAACATATACATGAAATTCTGTGTATGTATGAATATGTGTCTACAGTATAAATGAAGCAACCCAGTACTACGGTCAGGAGAAAATTTTTGAGAAAATTGTTGACAAAAGTAATCGAATGAATTTAGTGGTGAGTGATAAGAAAATTGAGGGGGGGGAATTAGCCTCGCTAAACCTCGTTTCTGAAGCTTTTTTTTCCTGTTCAAATAGGAAATAGTGAAAATAACCTTTCTAATTACAGTCAATGGAAACGCTGTGTGTATTCGCCAGCAAGTTTCTTAGAATCGACTGTGCCGTGTAGACGCAAACTCTACAAACGTAGTGGTGTGTCAGCAACATCACAGGTGTCATTATAAATGTCAGCAGTATAGAAGTGGGATTTGTAAATAAGCACAAACATGTGAAATGGTCTATGTCTGTTAGTCAGCCATTCCGCACCTTCCGTGTGCCGCAGCCTAGTGCCGGGTTGAGTAGCTCATGGGAGTTGAATGTACACTAAATATCAAGTGGTGTTAACACAGCTTGAGAAGAAAAACAGCTTTAAAGAAAAAAAGCAGACTTTTCTCTAAGTCATTCTGTTAAGGCCCAAGAAAACGCNTGGACACAGTACTCCAGGTGGGGTCTCACGACAGTGGAGTAGAGGGGCAGAATCACCTCCCTAAGAAGATTGGAGAGATTTTGGAAAGAGCGTATGGGGTAGAGTTGATCAAGAAATGGATGACTTTGGCCACGTGTTAAAAGCTGTTCCTTTTTTTTCTGGTGAGAAATTGAGCTGTTCCAAGTAAGTCTAATGAAAATGAGGAAAATGGGATGAAACAAGTCTTAAGTCTAACTGTGTGGGGGGGAAAAATCAGAGGTGAAGAGGAAGACTTGGGATGTGATGTGGTGAAATGGAGGAGGAAGAAAGAAATTGTTTGTAAAGGTGTTTGAGACAATTTGAGTAGAGAAGAATTGACAGGCGGGGAAGAGAGCCTGGAGATTAGGCAAGGAGAATAAGGCAATGGAACCATGAAGCCGCTTCTGAACAGCGAAGAAAGGACTCTTGAAACTGCCGATTTCCTACTGAGGAATGAAGCATGGTGGGGAAAGAGAAGAACATTTGAGATTGTGGCCCTAGCAGATAGGAGACATGGTAGAGGTGTCCAGGCATAGGAAAAGGCTGGAAGCGAGGGCAGTTTGAGACAGGAAGATTTGGTATGTATTTCACCAAGGTAGCAGTTGATATGCTGTAAGTCTATCCTTTATAGGTTTAATTGCGTCGTCAAAAAAGTTAAAAGAAGAAAAAAGGATGATGTAGGACTAAGGTAAGTACAACAGGAAGTAATTAGAAAAGAAGGTGAAAGAAGAGGAAACAAAATAGTTGTTAAGAAGCGTAAATGAAGAGAGGAAATCAGGGATTCAGTCATCTGAGAAACAATTCATATGGCTTCAAGAAGTGTGGATTTTCCTTTTGAAGATGGAATTCATCAGCTAACCAGATGAAAAATTATATTAATAGAGGATACAAAATTTTGTCTCATTTTCAGTTTAAAAAAAAAAAAGAAATAATGAAAGTGCAATCTGGGTAAAATATGTATTTGTCTGTATTTTCTTACAAGGGCTCATGCTAATGAAAAACTAACACACTTGTTCAGAACATTTTTTCATGTGTGGCAAAACGACAAGTAAATTCCTGCTGGTTTAAAAGAGAACGTGCATTGGGGTGTCTGGAAGTAGGGACACAGGAGTCACTGCTCCTTTCTTCTGCTCTTAGTTTTACTATAAAATTACTGTTGGAAAATTGTGCAAATCACAGTTTTTAATTCAAGTTTTTTCATCTGTAAAGCAGAGATAACTATACCTGCCTCCCTCACAGGAGTGGTGTGAGGTTTAATTCGGCATTTTTGGATGAAACCTCTTGTTAATAGTGGGAAAACACCAGGTGGAAGATGATGTATGATTTTGGGGTTGGAGGGAGGAGGTAGATTAGTTAGATTTTGTTGCTTAAAGCATATTGAAAAAAAACAATAGAAGATGTTTGGTTAGAAGTTATATAATAATTAGGATTATTTATCAAATCCAAGCACTTTCTTAGAATTAGTTTGTAATTTGAACATGTACGTAGACTGAGAGCAGCCCTGAGGAGAAGGACTTGGGGGTGTTCGTTGATGGGAAGCTCAACACGAGCCGGCAATGTGCTCTGGCAGCCCGGAAAGCCACCAGCATCCCGGGCTGCATCCCCAGCAGTGTGGCCAGGAGGGCGAGGAGGGGATTGTGCCCCTCTGCTGCGCTCTGGGGAGACCCCCCTGCAGTGCTGCCTCCAGCTCGGGGGGTCCCAACAGCAGAAGGTCACGGAGCTGTTGGAGCGGGGCCAGAGGAGGCCCCGGAGATGCTGCGAGGGCTGGAGCCCCTCTGCTGGGAGGACAGGCTGGGAGAGTTGGGGGGGGTTCAGCCTGGAGAAGAGAAGGCTCCGCGGAGACCTTAGAGCCCCTTCCAGTCCCTAAAGGAGCTCCAGGAGAGCTGGGGAGGGACTCTGGATCAGGGAGGGGAGCCATAGGACGAGGAGCAATGGTTTTAAACTAAAAGAGAGGAGATTTAGATGAGATATGAGGAAGAAATTCTTTACTCTGAGGGTGGTGAGGCACTGGAACAGGTGCCCAGAGAAGCTGTGGCTGCCCCATCCCTGGAGGTGTTCAAGGCCAGGTTGGATGGGGCTTGGAGCAACCTGGGCTGGTGGGAGGTGTCCCTGCCTATGGGAGGGGGGTTGGAACTTGATGATCTTCAAGGTCCCTTCCAACCTAAACCATTCTATGATTCTATCTAGTGTTTTGTTTCATCTTAATATATTTTAGAACACCTTTGACTTTGAAAATTTGAATAATTAATCTACATTAATATCCATTGTAAGATAAATTCTTTACAATCTACTTACATACACAAAACCAAACCAATTGTTTCTCTGTCATCAAACTCTGTGTCAAGGTTTCTGGAAGGGCTGAAGTGCTGTAGTTAGAGGTCGTAGACTTTGGAACAAGTCAGTAGGCAAAAGTAACATTAACATATACATGAAATTCTGTGTATGTATGAATATGTGTCTACAGTATAAATGAAGCAACCCAGTACTACGGTCAGGAGAAAATTTTTGAGAAAATTGTTGACAAAAGTAATCGAATGAATTTAGTGGTGAGTGATAAGAAAATTGAGGGGGGGGAATTAGCCTCGCTAAACCTCGTTTCTGAAGCTTTTTTTTCCTGTTCAAATAGGAAATAGTGAAAATAACCTTTCTAATTACAGTCAATGGAAACGCTGTGTGTATTCGCCAGCAAGTTTCTTAGAATCGACTGTGCCGTGTAGACGCAAACTCTACAAACGTAGTGGTGTGTCAGCAACATCACAGGTGTCATTATAAATGTCAGCAGTATAGAAGTGGGATTTGTAAATAAGCACAAACATGTGAAATGGTCTATGTCTGTTAGTCAGCCATTCCGCACCTTCCGTGTGCCGCAGCCTAGTGCCGGGTTGAGTAGCTCATGGGAGTTGAATGTACACTAAATATCAAGTGGTGTTAACACAGCTTGAGAAGAAAAACAGCTTTAAAGAAAAAAAGCAGACTTTTCTCTAAGTCATTCTGTTAAGGCCCAAGAAAACGCTTCCATGAGTGTTAAGAAACCAGCTGCCTATAGACTCCAGGAAAAATCCTTTATGGATCTCTCTTGTCCATACTCATTCAGAGCGTCGGTGGGAAGGCAGAGCGCTGCAGCTCTGAAGAGTAGCTTGAATCAGCTCGCATGAATATTGCCCTCTCCAAGGATATTGGCATGCAAAACAGATTTTGTTCGTCTTAGCGCATTTTGAATGCACCTCACAAATGGATTCTTAACCACTTTGCAATGAACAGAGAGAGAGTTTGGATGAGGTTCTCTTCAGCGGAAGCGAGCGAATGCGCGATCGATGTAGATAGGTGGAAATAACTCCTTTTCTCTTCTCAAAGCATTTGTTTGCTGCTGCTTAACTTGGGTACCCTGTTTACGTTGTTTTCCACTGTATATATTTGGTGGAGGCAACTTAACCCGTGCAAGCACAGCAACAAGCTGTTGTCATTCTGAACATCCAACTTTTTTTGTTCTATCTCTTCCCCTCCCTTATATTTTATCTCCAATATTCAAATTAGGAGAGTGAACTGTCTTCCAGAGCTATTACTGCTTTAAATCAGTTTTATATAGCACCTTTAAATATCTACATCAAACTGATCTTTGAGGGACCAACTTCTGCTTAAAGCTATGACAGGAAGATCAGATCTGAAAAGATTCAGAAAGATATGAATTGTTTACTGTGTAATAAGAAGGCCAACTGCATCCTGGGCTGCATCAAAAGAAGTGTGGCCAGCAGGGCGAGGGAGGTGATTCTGCCCCTCTACTCCACTCTCGTGAGACCCCACCTGGAGTACTGCATCCAGCTCTGGAGTCCCCAACGGAAGAAGGACATGGACCTGCTGGAGCGTGTCCAGAGGAGGGCCACGAGGATGATCCGAGGGCTGGAGCACCTCTCCTATGAGGAGAGGCTGAAAGAGTTGGGGGTGTTCAGCCTGGAGAAGAGAAGGCTCCGGGGAGATCTTATTGCGGCCTTCCAGTCCCTAACGGGGGCCTACAGGAGAGCTGGGGAAGGACTTTTTACTGGGGCATGGAGTGATAGGACGAGGGGGAATGGCTTCAAACTGGAAGAGGGCAGGTTTAGATTGAACATTAGGAAGAAGTTTTTCACTTTANCCTGCCTATGGCAGGGGGGTTGGAACTCGATGATCTTCAAGGTCCTTTCCAACCTAAACCATTCTATGATTCTAATAAGATAGGACCCATCTAACACCTCTCTTAGATTCGGATCCATTTTATGAAAGTGGTTTTCAAAAATCTCTAAATAGATAATTGAAGATAGGTGTAACGTTATCTCCATAAGCAAAGCACTTGTTTGCCTGTTTTTTCTAAAAATGGCCAAGTAGAGTGGTGACAGGAGCCACCATACCACCACGGTACAAATGCAGTGTCTTTATTTTCTGCTGTGACCGATGGATAAGGATGCGCTGACTTCCCTGGAAAGTAGAGGAACTTCCACTATACCACCAATAAAGCCCACTTGGATAAAGCAAACTTCTGGGGCCTAAATTGTCTTTGCTTGAATTTGTGCAGGCTTCTAAGACTTCATCACTCAGTGGAGTGTATTTGTTGCGTTGACTGGGAGAAGGTGCAGCTGGTGTGGGCAGAGGTTTGTGAAGGTGAAACCATTTCACAGTTTTCCTTTTTGTTTTGTCAGCTGGAAGGCAACGCTAAGAAACGCCTCTAAAACTACCTAAATTCACTGGAATTCTAGCAAAGACTAAGAAACAGTTATAAATTGCATGCTTATGTTTTCCATTTTTAAATTTAAACTTATATCAGAATCATAGAATCATAGAATGGTTTAGGTTGGAAAGGACCTTGAAGATCATCGAGTTCCAACCCCCCTGCCATAGGCAGGGACACCTCCCACCAGACCAGCCTGCCCAAGGCCACGTCCAACCTGGCCTTGAACACCTCCAGGGATGGGGCCTCAACAACCTCTCTGGGCAACCTGTTCCAGTGCCTCACCAGTGTTAAGGCACATATAAATGACTCTACTTCACCTTAACAGTTTCTGTTGTGTGGCTTGGATAATAGGCAAGACGTTTTCCTAGTCCTGATGTTTGGTGTGTTTGGGTCGAGAGCCTTCGCAGCAAAAGGTTTCATAGCTTTCATCTAGAGCAACAGCGAACGCTGCAGATTCTGCCGGATAACCGTCGAGTCAGCGTTATTTCTGCTGAGCAGTTGCTAAAACTATTTTGAGGCCTGATGAGTAGTACCTGGTGTGTTTTTTCAATGTCTTAAGCGTACAATTGATGATTCTTTGTATATGAAAAAAAGATAATGAAAAATAATATCAAAGGTTTTTGAGCTGTAGCATTGCGTTGGGTCTGATTGCACGTGGAAGGCGCTCTGAGATAACCACTGCCTTTATTTGAGAGGTATTTCCAAGCTGTCCATATGCTCTTCTTCGTGGGGTCTCCGAAGAGCTGCTTAACGGCTGCTGGGAGTGCTTAACTGATGGTATTGCCAAAAATTTCCCAACGGCCACAATAACTGCACAACCCTTAAATCTTTAGTACGAGTCAGAGCAGAGCTTTAACTTGCTGGTGGAACTGGGGATCTTTGTGACTTTGAAATGAGGAGGTGGGAATATTAAGCACAGACCTTGCGTGCACGAGGTGTAAACGGTTTCTCGTGTTGGCTTTTAACGGCATTTCTGGTATTTCATCGTATCAGCCATGTCAGTAAGATCACCTACCAATAGCCACCTAAACTTTAACCAGTTAGGATCTTCCCGTAATGACCTTAAAATAGTTTCTTCAGCTCTGAGCTCTGCAGTGAGGCTGTTTTTCTCTGTACCCCAGTAGTTATGGCCATTATTAACCACACTTGATGTTCTTAACGTTGTACCAGTTTGCAGGAGGAGCGTGCTGGGTTCTGCAGGTTCTCTGGTGGTTCAAGTTGAAGTAGCTGATGAGTGACAGCATCGTTTTGGTTTTGTTGAACAGGATGTTTGATTTTGATAAGGGTTTTCAGATTTTAGGAGGAAATTTTTTATGAGAGTGGCCAGTTGACTCAGGCAGGGTAAATGCTTTTCAGACTATTTTTATTTTTTTTTTAGATAGGCAGAGATGTGATTCTCAAGTGACACTAAAGCTGAAATCCTGAATGAGTTTTACTAATATCTCCATGGTTTATAATGAAGTAAAATAAAAACCCCAACTGTTTTTAACTCTTTTCATTAGAGACTACAGTGCAGATCGTGTGCTATAGACAGATTTTGTTGCGTGCAACAAAAGCAAACGTTTAAAGGCACAGGCTTTCTGATGGTGGTGATTTTAATGGTGCTTTTCTAATACCAGCCATCTTATAATCTTCAAGGAAAAAAAAATTACATCTTGATGCCCTCTGTGCATGTCCTTTCCTTGCTGTTATCTGTGGCAGTGCTAAAAATGGCCACGCTCCTCTCCTGTCTGTTAGGGTCTCCCCCAGACATTAATATTTACTCTCTTTGCAGTATCTGTTTTAAAAACATCAGCTCAGAATCTAAACTTGTTTACAAAATAACCAAATTAACCTTCCAAAACAGATTGCTTTGAGATGCTTGTATATCGCTTTTATTCACGAACAAAAATATTTCCTGAAATGCTCACCATTTCAATTGACAGATGATAACAGACATCTTTATTTAACTCATGGCAGGGTTTTTTTTTCAGCTTGCTGCGATGTGTGTATCCATAGATACTTCCCGGTGGAGGAGGCAGACCCCTTAACTTTCTCATACTCGCAAAGGAACATAAAAATGTGTGAATATGCATTTCAGCATCGCTTTAAGCGAATCCTGGGGAGTATTTATTTCACATTCTGCGGACAACGGAATGGAAACAATTGGTGAAAGTCATTGGATTTGCTGTACTTGGGTCGGCAGAGACGTTGGGGAGCGCATGCAGTGCCATGTCACAAAGCGCTTCGGCCGTACTCCGGAGTCTTTGATATTGCTGCAGCCCTTTCCGAGGGCTTAGTCAAAACTTTATAGGGAAATTATTTACAGGCAACACGGTGCTGCACCACTAAATCAACTTGGCAACTCTCATTGCGTAGATTGATAAATTGACGTGGATAAAGTATCTTCTGTATGTCACGTTGGAAATAGGATGTAAATATTCTTAAAATGGAAAAATATGTTTAGAGCCATATAAAGTCCTCGTTCAGGGTTGTGTGGTGTTTACTATTGAGTCTGAGAGCTTTCGAGTGGTTTCTGAAGGAGATAACGTGATGCTCACTGGACAGGAGTTAATGAGATGTATTTCTGTTCTCATGGGTTCATAGTATGAAGTGTTGGTTCAGCTCTCTCCTGAGAAGACAAGAGTTGGACAAGTGGAAGACCAAAAATGATTTAATCTGTTGAATTCCAGTGCTTAATAGCTAAAATTAAAGACTTTTTTGTGCAGGTAACTTTGCAACCTTGAAGTTACTTCATGAATCGTAAGACCGTCATATCCAAACTGCTGTAGGGATCTAATACTTAAATGTTGTGTCTTAGAAACAAATGAAAAGCTGATGATTTATTCTTTTCGCTTGGAGAAGCGTTTCTTAGCTTGGCAAAATCCTCAGGAATTATCATTTTAAATTGCTCGTGTTGCGGGTTTTGAGGTGAGTAACGTGGCAGATACATTTGGCACCTCTTTTGAAGTCCATCTTACATGAGGATCGAATTCCGTTTTGGGGTAACCTTCCTGGCGCGTGCCGTGAAGTTCACGTATCCGTCCCTCGGTAATACTCCTCCGTGTGGGACTCCTCTTGGATTTCACAGTTGAACTCGATTTGACAGTAGATCTCAGCCCATGCTTTTTGTTGACTCAAGGTGTGACTGAAGATGCAGATCCTTTCATCACATATTCAAGTGGATAGTTTCTGACTGTAAAATAAATCTGGCTTGTGCCCACTCAAAAGTTGCTGCTAAACATCTCAGGCTACCGAGCCTAATGTTTAAATTAATGTTTAAATTAACTCTTGCAATTCCAGCTTTTGTACAAGAGGAGTGTTTTAAATGCTAAATCCCAAATCTCCACGATGTGAGAATGATTCGCTGTTCATCATTTAAGGTTTTACTACTTTAAATTTGTTGTAGAAAACAAACCAACTTTTTGATGTAGGGTGATTATATTCTCTCACGGAGCAATTAATGACGGCTTCTAACAAGTCTTTTGTCTTCTAATCAGCTAGCTAATACAAGCTATAGACTAAGTTATATTAGTTATAACTAATTATATTAGTTAAAATGTTTACAAGTCATTTTTTTCAAGTGCATAGATATGTATATCTATGTTCTTAAACTGGCTATGAACGCAGGTTGGAATGGTTACCTTTCTGTACAGAAACTGGTCCGAAGCCCAGAATGCGTAGAACACATTTCTCATCATATTCCTAATAAATCGGAGGAATTTCAAAATGCCAGCCCGTTATTACCAGACTGGTGCTTTTTTCTCTAATAGGGAACTAGCAACTAATATGTCTCCTGTCAAGTTTAAAAATAGCGCTACATCTCCCATTACCACACCTATTAGTTCCCTATCCACTCGGAGATATTCTAAATCAAGTATCGTTCATCTGTTTAAACCTAATGTAAGCCTTCAAGATCATCGATATTATCAAATTTATAGTAATAGGTACAGTACTGGAAAAGATGAGTCTTGCAAACTGCCGGGAGCCTTCAAGCGCTGTAAACACAGTCCAAATAAGTTGGATAAAACCAACGTAGCATGAAACAACATTAGCAGTCTCTGTTAAAGTAAGTTATCATTATTCCAGGCTTTTGAATTACATGGCAAATGGGAGCTTATAATTAACTGTTAAATCAGAATAACTAATTTTCTATCAAATACAAATGCTAACCTTGCGTTTTCAGGTTATACTCTCGTATTAGATCTGTACTGGGTTTTTTGAAAAACCTATTACTGGCTGAAGAGCTACCCAAAATACTGTTAGAACTTTTTGTGAAGGTAATTGTTTGTTTAATATCTACTGCTCTGCAGTATAGTCATGTTGACTTAGTCCCATGTATGCCACTCAGTAGGTCAATTAGAGACATACAAACCAAGTTGTGTATTGTAATTGCGGTTCACAATGGACTGGGAATCAGGGTCAGTGAAATTTCCCTGAAAACACGTCTTTTGAGGGCTGTGCTCCCTCCAAAGGGGGGTGTATGCTTCCCCACCGAGGCAGCGTGGCTGGATGTGGTTTTGAGTTAGCCGTACATGTGATACACAGATGTTTTACTCCTCTGGAAATAAAATAAAGTCCAATAATTTACTTTATTCAGTATAGGTTAAGATCTTCAAAGATGTTGACTGAGGATGGCTAGAGGTATAGATGCAAAGTCTTTATGACAATCTTAGATTGTCAGGAAAGAAAGTGAAAAGAAAATTCTAAGGATTTGATTGGTTTTGCTTTTCTATAGCAAAAATTTAATTTACAGCAAGATATGAAGAAGGCCATTAGTGCCTTTGCCTAGGTAAAATAATAGATCAATTTAAATACTGAGTTTTAACATGCATACTCTGCATATACTTTAACAACTTTTTCGTAAGGATTTATAGCCATACTGTTTACTTAGCATGCACAGGACAACATGCAGGTTTTACGGCATGTTACTTATTTAAATATGTAAACTCCAAAAGGGACCATTACGGTCTCCCGTGTCAGGGCGTCTCTGGTTTAATAGCTGTGGGACATCTTTAAACTGTAACTTTCCATTCCTGCTGCTGCATTTCGGGGTTGAAAGCAGAGATGTAAGAGATGAACCCGTCGATCCTCGCAGTTTGCTTTTTAGTGAAGATCAAAACAATCCTTTAAAAAAATCCAATTGTTTGCAATTCTAACTGCATCATTTCCAGCACTGCTGCGCTTCTCACCGACGTGGGCTGCTTGCCCGCCCCGCGCTCTGATGTGCGAGCATTTTCAGGAATGTAATTCAGACAATGAAGGAAAAAAGAAATTAATAATTGCATATTTTAAAGTGTATTACGAGCAATTGGGTTTTCAATATATGTGTATTTACAGTACATCTTAAAATAGTCCATAGAAGAATAACCTAGCAGTTCTGTAAGCAAGTGCTTCAATGAATATCATAAATAAACCTTAGCTGAAAGGGATTTTAAGGCAAAGTTCCCAGATGGGGGAATCCTTACCTGGGACCACTGGGGCTTCTGCCGTTTTCTCCCATTCACTCTATTTTTATTTTTGGCTGGGAATTGATTGTCAATGTAACGAAGACACTCACAAAAGACAGGCTTGTTTACTGATCTAATCACGGCACAGCCCCTACGGCAGGACCCAAACCAGTTTCTATCCCACTGGAATAGAATAGAATATTTCATCTGGAAGGGACCTACAACGATGGTCTAGTCCGGTCTTTGCGAACATACACGGAGATCGTAAGCACAGTAAAATTAAATGTTGTATTTTAGTGTTTAGTGAAACAAACCCAGGCAGGGCGATCCATACCGGTTTCGGTGCAGACGGTGTTCAGCATCCTCGATGCCTGCAGGTAATACTCTTTTTTCGGCGTTCCGTAGGTGTTTGCGACTCTCAGGTTGTGTGGATGGGGCAGACTGTGGTTTATGGGTGTCGCTGGTAAATTAATATTGGTGCTGATGCAGATGTCCGAATAAAGGGGAACGATTTTGGTTTACCGCATTCTCAAAAGAGGTAGAGAATGTCTTGCTTTTTCCAGTTGATTTATATAAAAGATAAATTAAGTGGCATTCTCGCTTTGTGCGCTTACACAGTTTAGTAATGACAAACCTTAGAGCCGGTACTTTTGGGTGATCTAAATACGAGTTAAATTTTGGTCAAACATTAACATGTGATTTTGTTTAAGGTACAGAGCTCTGGGGTTTGGGTGAGTCACTGCCGTGAGTGGGAGGGCGACGCGGGCTCTTTCAGTCTAGGTTTGTGTGTGTGTGTGTGTGTGTGTCTGCGCCGTGTCGACACTTCGGATGGGTGCGCGTTGTGGGGCTGGGAGCGAAGGTAAAGACCCTGTAATAGCCCTTTGGGAAATCCCGTTTTACCGGAATGCGGAACGTGAAAAGTTTTTGCCTGTGTTAGGTGTTACGGTGCGTTCATCTGAAACCAGCAAAGGTTAAAAGCGTGTCCGTGTCCGCAGTGTGTACCTGATGGGTTTTGTAGTCGGCTGAGTTATAAGATGCTGAACCACGTGTGGCTCTGGATACGGCGGTGGAATAAATTTCTCATATGTGTGGGACTGTGACCGTTAAAACAATCATTACTGAAACCATATACCTTATTTCCTGTAACTAATAGCAGCTCTCTACCTATGAAATATATTAACAATTATTCCTTTGGGTTTGGATTGTTGCTCAGATATTTTGTTGGACAGATATTTAAACATGATCTGTAATTTATGTTGTCTGAATACGTCAATGAGCGGAGCTGATTATGGCTTTCTGATGGGAGCTATGCTGATGTTTGTGAAACCACACTTCTGTTTATAAGACAGAGTGAAAGTGTGTTCTTTAATAAATCATGGAAAATGATGAGTTTTCTCTACCTAGCTTGGTTAACAGAGATACTTTAGTTGCTGTTCACCTGGAGTTTAAAAAGAAGCAATGGTTTCTGTGGCTAGCTGAGCAGTTAATTCTTCCGTGCCATTAAAGTAAACATGTATTTGTTACTCTGTACAGTACTCAGAATTTTTTGTAAAGGAAAATTATTGGGTCAAACAGCAGCGGCCCATTTAGGGACTCCGTCGCTTGCCATTTTTCTGCAACGTGCTCACCGTGCGGTGGAGCTGAAGCGAATGACCAAAGTCCCGGATGAATGTCCCCGTGAGAAGCTGGCTTTGAGACAGCACCCCATTACCTACCTAAATTTCTCAGGACTTTAATATACCTCTGTATTAGTCGTGTCATTTTTGACACTGTCACCACTCGGGAGGATTTTCTTATTTTGGATAGTTTCTTATTAATATATATCCTGGAGAACGTGCTGCTGTGTTTGGTACAGGCAGAGTGACAGATTTTCTAAGGAAAGGGTGCTGGAGCCCCGCGGATGGGGCTGAGCTGTTGGAGGAACACCCAGGATTGCTGGCTCCGGAGAGGAAACGCTGTAATGAGAAAGGGGAAGCAGTTCTGTTTTTCTAATATTTGTTGTTTTCTTTGAAATGGGGGGAAAAGAATACCTGGAGTGATTTATATTTAATTGAGGATTGCATTCCATCAGATACGGTGAGTGTTCTCAGGCCATTTATCAGCCGTGTCTTTTCGAGACCTCTGAGGAGTGTATGGTACATATTTACCTTAACTTGGCTCGGTCAAGGGAAATAAAGCAAAAATAATAGATGTTATTTTTGTCTGTGAGCAAAACTGGAAGTCATGTGGGTGAAATACGAGGTAAATGACTGTGTCCTACCTCCTCTGTGCCTTTTTAAATACAAGAAGTTATTAGTTATATATAATACAATTTCCTTTGCATTATCAGTGTATCTTTTTAAAACAGAAGATTTATTTTTTCATTGCTTCGATTTAGTCAATCCCTGAAGTCAACATGACATATATTGTGCTGCCATTATTCTTTAGTAGTTTCATATTTAAGTAGCATCTTGTAAAAAAAAACCAAAGCATGCCATATACTGCTCTTTATATAACATTTTTCCTAAACTGAGTTTGATGTATGTTGCTGGTAATGTATACAGATCATGCGACACTAGAATCCTACAAGCGCTAGTGAGAATTTCAGGAAGCAGCACCTCAGTTTTTGGGGAGTTTTGCAAGAAAGCTTTTCGAGCTTCAGATCGTCTTCTGAAGAATGTGTCATTGCTGGTTTTCACCCGCGGGTGCTGCCGCCGGGGGGTCTGCGAGTGGTGTTGGGAAGAACTGGGCAGCGGGAACCATCTAACGCCCGCTCCACGATGCGTCCACGATTTCAACCCCGTCTCCCGATGGAAATAGCCAAAAGGAGTTCATTAAATGGCAATATCTGCGTAATATTTGCACAACGCGTTTTTATTACTAGATCTGAAGGTAGGATAAAGGCAGAAGGACCTAAATGTCAGGGTCTTTAAGCAAGAAGGAAACCCGAGAACTGAGAAAGTCTCTCGCCGTCAGCACGTACAGTCATTCGCTGTCCCCGTAAGGGACACACAGTGAAAACTGTTGCAAAATCAAACCAGAAAGCACATTGTCGATTCAGCTAAACCCCGCGATAAAACCGGTTTCGGAACGAGTCTGATGAAGTGCAATTTGATCAGATATTTCATGAACGGATTACTTGATTACTGATACCGCTAATGATTTGTAAATTAACTGCAACTCATTCTCCCGGAGTGACTGACTCAGTGGCATTTACCAACTTTTCACGTACCCTGTTTTTTTTTGGGGGCTGAATTTGCAAAACGCTTCCCTTTGAGTTAAATTTTCGGTGACATCTGATGACAAGCGTAGCATGATTAATTACAAATTGTTCTTGAGGTGAATAGTGCAGATTCTAAAACACAGCTTGTGTTTTTATAGCAGTTATTACCCTGCAGGCTCCAAAAGGGCTTTGGAGTACAGAGTATGATTTCGGTTACATCATTGTAAATTCAGAAAACGTCAGTGATCGCAAAAGTGTGNATCTGCTTTGCTACCTGAAAAGAAAAAAGAAGCGAGTTCCAAAATGGGAGTGAAGTTGCTGCTTCCAGCAGCCCATCGTTTTTCTTTTGAAAGGAACATATTTGTCCAAAAAAAAAAAAATTTTATTTGAAACAGTATGGGGGAGTGAATAATAGAGCAAATTACAACCTAAATCCAGGCTGGATTACGGCAAGAAAATCAGAGCACACAATACTTTTTCTCTTGTTGATAGATCTGTAATGTCCCGGGAGATCTACGTTGCCGATTCAGCTTGCACCGTGATGGGCCAATGACTCAAAACTCTCTTCTATTTTGTCTCCCACTTAAATTTATTCGGTGTTTGGATTTTTGTTGCTGGCTAGGTGATCTTTTGATAGCTGCAGTGCACTTCTAAGGGGTTCTTTTTTGTTTGTTTCTTTTCTACCTGGTGATTACAGAATACATAATGTTTTTAACCTGAACTTGAATGCAACTAAATTTCAAAGTTGAGGTGATGCTTGAGATTTTCTGGAGAGCGTGTCGTTCTCTGGTGAATTCTCACTTCTTGTCACCAGAGGCTTTGAGAAGATAAGGATTACAGTCTGAAACCACTAGAAATTACAGCTCAGGAAGTGCAATATACAGCATCGAACGTGCAGCCCCAGCAAATAAGTCTTAACGGCGAGTCCTCCCTCGTTAGGGTCTGTCGAGAAGGAAACCATCAGAGAGGCAGTCGTGGATGGTGAACACCTTTCAGTTGGTTTTTTTTTTTGTTGTTTTCAACTTTTGTATGTGATGGTTTTGCTCGAAGCATCCGAAAAGCAGCTTTTTCAGTACCCCCAGGCTGTGACTCATGAAAGAGATGAGCAATAGTCACAGGGTTTTCGTCTTTCCCTTCACTTTGGGCAGCACGTTTTGCATCCTGTTTGTGAGCAGCTCTGTGGCTTCTCAGCTCAGAGCTTCCTTATGCGGTACTGTTCTCTTCCAGCCGGTTTGGAGGACTCGGGGGGGGGAAATAACCGGGTTTACATCTCCTGTAGGGTCGGAGTGTGTCACTCGGGTGGTGCTGGCAGCTCCCAGGGACGCAGGAGAGAGTCCCGGGGGGATGCTCAGGCTGCGTCTCCCCAGGCTGCTCTCTGGCTTTGAGTCACTTACCCAAATTATTAGCAACTATTATCACCCAAGTTATTAGCGACTATTAGAGCTGAAGTGTGTTTGATGTGTTCTTTAGTTTTATCTGCCACCGGGAAAAGGGGGAAACCTGTGTAAAAATGAATAAACTCCATCTTAACCTATGGAAGAATTGTATGTCTGTATTTAAGACTGAGTGTGTGAACTAAAGCTGCTTTTGAATATCTGATTGAAAACAAAACAATAAATTCAAAACGGAGTATTTTTTTAAGTCCTTCACATTTTGATTCATTTAAAATTTACAAACGGTATCTTTTAATGGTTGAAACTAATAGGTGTGATAACTTTGTCATCATAATTGCTAAGTAGCCTTTTCTCAAGTAAACACATTAATATAATATGAAGGATTAATTTCACGGGAGAAATGAAAACACTGTGAGGCCTTGCAGTATGTTTCTGCTTTTTCCGGTACCCTTTCCTTTAGAAATACACCTTGGTTTGTTTTGCTTCAGTAAAATGTTTCTCTGTTGTCATTTTCAGAAGCCAGCCGTTTCTGAAGTACTTGGGAAATGAGTGTTCTTCTCATTGAAGCCTTTTATGGTGGTTCCCACAAACAGCTAATGGATCTTCTCCAGGAAGAGATGCAAGAAGACTGTGTCCTCTGTACGCTCCCTGCCAAGAAGTGGCACTGGAAGGCGCGGACTGCTGCCCTTTACTTCATGCAAACAGTGCCAACAAGTACTAATTACAGGTAACCCAGGAACTGAATAGTTTTAATTAAAGAGACCTTCAGCCCGGTCTCTTGAGCTGAATCTTTGGTTGTGTGCATGCAAATGGAGACTTGCAATGGACAATACAAGTTTTTCTTCTTGCACTGACTTCTTGGGGTATGACTGGGAAATTACTGCCATGTTTTTGAGTTTCCTGGACTGTTTTGTCCTGCATCGCTAATCCTTGAGAGTCTCTACGATTGCAAGTATGTGGGTACCTGTTTGTGTATACGTGCATCTTATTTTAAAATTATCAAGCGAATTTGGTAATCCTGAAAGGTTTAAAGTGTGCTTCACAGGTGAGGTTGAAAGACGGCAGAGATGTGAACGCTGCAAGCTTCCTCACTTGCCCTCCGCTGTGTCTATTAACAAGTCTGATTTATCGGAGTGCACTACTCAGGCTGACCTGGAGGATTAAGGGAGCGGTTTTATCTTAATGACGGCCCGGTTCTGTAATGTGTCAGCAACTGTGGATGTCAATTATGCATTTATGTAAGCGGCAAATTTCTATCAGCTAGAACCTGGCCTGATAAAACCAGACTATTTAGGTCAAGAGATAGCTATCGTGTAGTGAGAATCAGTCACTCCAGAACCAAGCTGTCTCGAAACCCGGCGATGTTGCTTGCTCTACCTGATGGGTTGAGATGCGGTAAGGTGATTGCGCGGAGCGGTGACGTGTGGCGTGGGGCGGTGCGCGCTCCGCAGAGCGTCGCGGCTTGGGCAGGGAATGAGCGCTCGCTTGACTTTGCGCCTTCCTGGAGAGAGACCGTTCATGCACGGGGATGTTTTCATAGAATCATAGAATCGTAGAATGATTTAGGTTGGAAAGGACCTTGAAGATCATCACCATAGGCAGGGACACCTCCCACCAGACCAGGCTGCCCAAGGCCACGTCCAGCCTGGCCTTGAACACCTCCAGGGATGGGGCCTCAACAACCTCTCTGGGCAACCTGTGCCAGTGCCTCACCACCCTCAAAGTCAAAACCTTCTTCCTAATGTTCAATCTAAACCTGCCCTCTTCCAGTTTGAAGCCATTAGCACGAGCAGCCGCTTTTCAGCCACAGAATGAACTTCAGCAGGGCTCTGAGCACACCGAAAAGGTGCCCTGACTAGTTAACTGGATCCACATCCAGCTAACCGCAGCCAGTTCAGAACTGGATCTGGTATTTATTACTAGGAGCAAGTAGGCATGGTTGGCTGGGGAAGGAATATGAGTTTTCAAGATTAGATCTTGTGCTACAGAAGGCTGCGTTTGAACAGTGTTACCCGACACAATGTCTAATCCGTTTTTGGAATGCGTACTATATAAACGTACACCTTTTCTGTGCTTCTGGCTTGCTTTTAAAATAAGCTACCATCCCAAGCCAAATGTTATAATTAATTTTCCCCGGTTTGTCTTGTGCGAGGCACTTCGCGTTGGTTTCCTATTGCTTTCCTTTTGCAACGATTTTGTTTTGGAGGAGTGTATATGACAAACTGTTATGTAAATTTGTCTTGTATCGCAACCACATCCTCCAACGCATCACAATGTTATCTGTGTTCCTTCAAGGTCAGCAGCCCAAGCTGTCCAGCACTAACTGTATTAAACTAATCAGACATCACTCATAGACATACACTTCATTAGTTTAACTTACAGTTACATTGACCTAAGATAACTTAACTCCAATTTGTCAAGTAACCCACATCTTGGAGGAAGGGGGAGGGAATGACAACAACAAAAAAAAGCCAAAACCCCACAAAAAAACCCAACAACCCAACAAAAAAACCCCTCAACCCAGCAGCTTGAAAACTCACTTGAAGTTAATAAACTTGCAATCTGTCATAGACTTATGTGCAAATATAACCTTTACTGACAGCAAATAAATCTGATCTAACCAATAGAGCATCTTAAAGAGAGGGAAGCTTTTTCGTTGCTGTCGCTGTTAGGGTTTGATCAGACAGAATCAAGTAGTCAAAGTTCACAAAGATGCGGTGTTTAAAAAAGAGTATGTACCTTATCCTGGCAGGAAGGATAAAATTTTAGGAACAAGGGCTGATGTGACTGGTGAGAGGAAAACTGATTAGAGGTACCTTCTACTTTACTTGCACATTTTTTAATGTTTGTTCTGTAATTGAATGTTTCAAGTATTTTATTAAATTGAAAGTATAAGTGCATCAGACTGCAACCTAATAAGGCTGACTACTCTCTCCTATTAGAAAAAACGTTGATTAAAATTAACATTGATTCTTCTCTTTCTAGCTTGCTAGTAACCACTAAAGATCTGCTTCCCAGGTAGTAGTTTAAGACAAAATTCTCACTGCAAACTGGCAGGAGTGTATGTTTTGAATAACACGTTTAAATATTTCATCCTTCTTGTGAGGTTGTGAGAAATACCAAATTTTCATTATTTATAATATTGACATTATTTGTAGAATAAAAATTTTCTTTTACAAGTGATTTTCGTAAATGTGACATTCCGTAAACACCTTGTTTCTGTTTGGGCATTTAATAATACAGAAAGGTCACAAATATTTCGAGCGCAAACACTTTTGGTAACGGAGCTGCATTACGAAATTTTTCATTTCAAACTGTGCTTTGTTTCAAGGTGGGGGTATGCAGGAGAAATAACATTGCTGCTAATAAGTCTGATAGCGCTGTGCATCTCTACAGCAGTAGTGTATATACGTTTTCAAAGATCTATACCTTTGTACATACAAGCTGATTGTGGGAAGGAAGCAGGTTTGTTAGTTTTCAAGTGATGCTCAGCGAGTTAAGGAACAGGCTTAAAAAATGCTTTTGAAGCAGAGTGCGCGGTGCAGAATCGTAGATGTTAAATTCAGATGCTCTGCAGTGACCAGAGAGGTTATGTGATGAACTTGCAAATACTTTTATCGGAGAACAGACGTGTTACTCCCTTGAGCAAGAATTAAAGCTGAATTGGTAACGAGCAGTGCATCTACCATTACTTTTGTGAACCTATCTAAATGTGTGCAATAAAGTGATGCTCCTGTGCAAGAACAAGGAGGTCTACCCAGAATTGTCCTGGGGAGAAGATGTCCTCACCCTTCAAGGGGAACACACGTAGCTATTACGGAAGGTATCAGACACTTCGTATTTTATTTGCAACACTGCATAGATTTACGTTAGTTCCCTGATGCTGTGCTGTGTTTCTCTAGAAAAACGCTGCTTTTCTGTTCTCGTGGCTTCATTGTGCAGTATGTCGTTAAACCAGCTCACGTCTTCATTCATCTCCTTAAAGGAGGACAGGAGAGCTGATGAATGGGGAAGATCAGGCACGCAGCGAGTCCCTCCAGCTTGGAAGGCCATAAGGAGAGTTTTTAAAGGTGGCGTACTTGGCTAGTAAACGTGAAATGGTCTGATATATTGATGTACAGCAGCCACAGGACTGAGCGTTTTTAAGAGCTTTCTTAATTGCTCTACAGAGACTCACATGATTTTTCCTTAATTGGGAAGAAGGTGACTGTTTGGACGTTGCATTAGTCCAAGGAGTTTCGTCCTCGTGGTGGGAACTTCCAAATCACAGCATTTGAAACGCGCTGGAAAAGGGCAGAATTACTGTCTGCTTTTTCTAGACAAGTTTTTCAACAATTACAGAGTTCTGTTAGCGGTTGATGGAATATTATCATCTTCATTCCGTAAATTAGGAAGGTCCAGCAGAGAGCCGTGACCCCCTCGGGCTGCTGGCAGCCTGCAGAGCTGCCGCGTTGTCTGCTTTGTCTCCCAACTTGCTTCAGACAGCTTAAATTCTTTGATAAGTGTCTGATCCTGTCTAAAGTTCTTTTCCATAGCACATAGTGACTATTCAGTAATTGTGCAAAGCACGTAACTAACCCCAATTTTTTTAGGCTTTTTATGTCTTCTTAATTCAAGGGAAGTTCTCAAATTTGAAAATACAGTTGCAAAATTTAACGAAAGAAAAAAAAAAGGCTGCTTTTCTTTTTTCTGTAATTCTATTCTTTATTACCATGAACAATCTTTTAAATTTCAAATAATAAAACAGTCGGTATGACACACTAGATGAAAGCATTTCATATTTTAGGGACTATCCTCTACAGGAAGTAATTCAAAACCCCAAAAGTTGGTAGTGTAAGACTTAGATCTGCAAAACGGAGAGTCTAAATGCAGTGTAGCTTCCAGTTTGTTTTAATAGCACTGCTAGATTATTTTAAATATATATATATAAATATTATGTGTAACATTCAGTATTGCCCCCCAGGTAGCTGTTCATATGAATAAAGATTTTATTTGTAACAGACTCTAGCCCTGAAATACCCCTAGGGTAAACGTTAGCATATATATACCCCTTGATATTTGACAACTATATTTTAAAGACAAAACTCTATGCTTTTTACATTTTACAAAAGAGAAAACAAATCATTGTTTTCAATAAATAGAGCTCTAAAAAAAAAAAAAAG
>VUYV01000047.1:2821607-2848976 GCA_008711295.1 Anarhynchus alexandrinus
TGACCATAGGAAGTTCCATCTCAACCTGAGGAGGGCCTTCTCTCCTGTGCGGGTGGCAGAGCACTGGCACAGGCTGCCCAGAGAGGTGGGGGAGTCTCCCACTCTGGAGCCATTCCAAACCCTCCTGGACGCCGTCCTGTGCCACTGCTGGAGGTGCCCCTGCTCTGGCAGGGAGTGGCACTGGGGGAGCTCCAGAGGGCCCTTCCAGCCCTCACTAGTCTGGGATTCTGTGACTAGTGTCCATGAGATGAGGCTGGAGTCCATTAAATGCTCTCCAGGAGCATCACCTCCTGGCTTCGTTTCATCTGAAGGAATCCAGATCATAATCTTGGAGCCCACTCTGGTGTGAGCTGGGGCATGCTGGGTGAGGGTGGTTTTGGGTGTTGCTTCAGAAATGCTCTTCCCTGTCAAACTGAAATGCTCATCTAAATTGACCCGTAAAATACTTGATATTGTGGATTATGATGTTATTTCTTCCCTAAACATACAACATATACCTAGGCTGGAGTTTGATTACAATCTATATGCCAAATTACGGTGCGATGGAATGTGTTTAATTTAAGATGGATTTCTGACTCCCCCACACCAGTTTGATCCATTCATTCTCTCCTCTTCCCGCTTAAACTACTCCTTACATGTACCTTGGGAATGATACCTCTTATTGGTATGCTTGGAAGCATTATGATGATTAATTTACCCTTCCTTTAAAAAAAAGAAATATTGAGACTCTATGTAAATTATGTCCAGTCATTGGAATATCTGACAAATACAAAGCAATCGAAAGGTAGTGTTTTTTTTATTTTTGCCCATCATTCTCTAATGAAGGTTTTTGCAATCTCCTTATTCCCTTGGATGGCATTTTCCCTTTCTTGCCTCTGTCCTTTGTCCCTGTCTTTTCCTCCCTCCCTCCTGCACATATACTCTGATGGTCCAGTGGACACAGTCATTTTAAAAAATGCTTTCCATTTCGGAAATGCATTTTTTTTTATTGTTTATGTTTATAACCTTGCCTACTTGTTCATCATTTTTCCTTTTAGCTCTCTTAATTTCCATTTTACTTGTTGCACGCTGGAGCTTTTATTTCTGTCTAATGGCAACTTGAAGAAAGAACGAAGGAAAGAGCAATGGACACCAACATCAAAAGCAAATATGTGATTTTCTTGTTGCAGAAGAATTATTGAAGAATTTATAATGGTTTACAGTGTTGTTTCTAATAGTTCCTGTGAGGAAAGGTGTATCTAGAGCAGGCCTAATGCTCCTCTTATGCCTATTTTACCTGATGTACCTACTTAAATTGTTTAAACTACGGATCTATCAAATGTTTTTTTAGAAAAGTGTAAATTATTATGAGTAAAAGAATAGAAAATTTATTTCAACTTTAATTTTTCGTGCAGTTAAGTGGTATTCCTACCATGAGTTTTGTTAACTTCTGTTTTCTTTAAGAGTGATAGTATTTTTTTTAACATAACATATTCTGCATATAATGAAGACGTGTGTCTACTTGGAATGTGGAAAAATCTTCGTGGAATTAAGTATTGTGTAATAACATGAAGAAATTTTTGAATGCATATAATACTATGTATTTTATACATGGAAGAATTAAAAAAAAAAGGCAGGCAAGTAATTTGAGAACATCTGCAATTTTTTATTTATGTAAGAGAATATCCCATTTTTAATTAAAGATGGAATTTAAGAATGATAAATGGGACCATTATCTAGTGGCGGTTAGTTTGCAGGCACTTTTTTTCCCCTCCTGTTCGGCGGAGTGCTGCAGGTTTGACAGTGCCTTTGGCTTTTGTGAGCAAAATGCATTTCCTACTCGTGGCAGAATAATTGTAACTCACTAAACATGGAACGGTTCTCGGGCATAGCGACATCTCTATGCTTAAGCCCTGAGGAATAGAATTATTTTAAACTCTGCCTATGCAGAAATTTCCTGGTAATCAATTTTATTAAAAACGTAACAGCTGAAAATTTTATATGCCTAATGAATTTGGAGAAATAGTGCTAAGGATGTGAAACTTATGCAAGAAGAGGATGTGAATTTTGGGGAAAATTGTAATGGAGGAGTTATCTTTTTTCTTTTCTTTTTTTTTTTAGAGTGAAATGATTCCTAAATTAACTTAGATGAAGAATTTCTCTTGCTATGGCTATACTGTAATAAATTGTGGATGAGCCCAAATTAAGTGTTATTTCTGATGGAAGTACTCTACGCCGTACGGTTTACAGTGCCAGACACAGCTTCTCTCTGCCCTGCAGCCATGGACAACAAAAGGAATGTGTCCTTTGGACCTGTTTTCCTTCAAGGATGTCCAGTTCATCCTGACACAGGCTGAGGCTCACGCTGGAGGTTAATAGGTGGATGGAGAGGGGTGAAGGTTTTGATTAGATAGATTGCAGGAGTTCTCTAAAAACAGCCTATTTTGCCACATTTGGCAAGTTTTTGTAGTTTTTTGGTCTTCAGTAGTAGACTGACCTTCTTCTTGTTTGTTCTTTTTCTTTTATTTTTTTACTTTAGCCCTTACATTACTTCTTTATGTTCTCCTCATCTTAGATGAAAGTTGGTTCTGAATTACTGTCACATCCACAAGACACAGCTGTGTGGTGGCAAAGTGGGAGGAAAAAGAAGTTGGGTAGGTGCTTTGGGAGTAACTTGAGTTAGCCCAACATTGCCATCAGGTGTTACGCATCTCTTGGCATTTCTGAGTCCCAGTTACCCCAGGAGCAAATAGGAACTTCATCCCTGCCCTTCTATCATTCAAGTCACGCCTGCTGACCCTGCTGGTTTTGCCTTTTCTCTCCATTAATTTCACAATACTTTGGGATCCTGATTGGGAGAGAAGTTCAGTTGTCCGGGGTCAACTGACCATTGTGTTTACTGATCGCTTTAGATGATGTCTTCAAGACATCAGTCCAGAGACCTGCGTGGAAGAGGACTTGGTTACAGAGCCCTCGTAGCTATCTGCTCTAGACTGTTGCGTTGTCATCAACTTGGGGCTGCACAGGTGGAGCCTGATTTGCAGTAGCACTTACTCTTGTGAGGTTGGATGCCGCCCTTGCAAAGGATCTGGAGGCCCCAAGCTAGTTTGGAATGAGACCTCAAGTGTTTTCTGTGGCTGTTGAAGCATTCAGGTCTGAAGTACTTTAAACCCAGATCTCGGGTCTTGCCCAAGAAGATGGAAGCTCTCCAGGCAGAGATGGTAGAGAGCGGTTTCAGAACGGAAAAACCAGAATCTAATGTAATTACTCAAAATTGCATCATGAGTTAGAAATTATAAAACCTACCTTTTCTTCTTCTTTTTTTTTTTTTTTAATATGTAATAGAGAACCTGGAGAGTGGTCTTGGATCGATTTAATACTAATTCTGGTGTAAATAGGCTGAAAAAGACTTGTATATATTTTTACGTATCAATACAGAAAAAAAAAATCTAGATTTTAATGTGCCGGGCTATGTTATGATGAGTGAAGTATGCACTTGGTATTAAAAAGTAAGCATCTATACTTCTAAAATACTAATTTCCAGTCTTAACAGTTGTATGGAAGGTCATTGACGTGGTGAATTGGAGGGGGTCTCTGGGGCTCGGGCGTGTTTGAAGAGAACATTTATGGTGTCTCTGTACCTCCTGCCATTAATAGGCATTTTTCAAGGGACTGCTCTTAGAGTACATTTTGCTCATGACTCTTAAGTTTTCTTAGATACTAATGGGGAAAAAAAATTAAGGATATAATAGTTTTTTCCTGTGCCTTCAAGAGGTCCGTTGGCGGGTGGTGAGGCCGATGTGTCCGGAGCATGGGTGGAGTGGGTATGTCCGAGCGAGCGGGGTGAAGGAATCGGTGGCAGGGAGGGAGTTGGCGATATTTGTGCGCTTCCTGCATTTTTAAGCCGTAAAAAGGGTATTTTCAGCTGTTGAGATGAAGCTCGGCAGCTGCTCTGCAAACCCCGTGCAAAACAGGGGCCTGAATTTTCTTTATCTCCAGCATCTGCCTCTGACCACAGATGTTGCTGGGGCTCTGCGTGTCTCTTCACCGGTAGTCTTTGAATTACACGGTCGATATATAGTAATAATGAGAATGTTTTGTATTGGGTAAGATGGGACTCGAAGATAATATTGTTACCTCTTAATTGCTGGGTACATACTGAGACTCTGAATCGTGAAGGGGAAGGTACAGAACGTGTAAATGCTTTGGAGCAGAGGAAAAACAACTACGCAGCCGCGCTCTGGGCTGTTACAGCATCACTGTGGTATTTGCCTTCCCCTTATCTCTTCAGCTCACTTTTCCACAGCGTATTTTGGTCCTTTTTTCTTCTTGTTTTTCTTCTTTTTTCCTCTTTTTTTCCTCTTCTTTTTTCCTCTTCTTTTCCCCTTCTCTTCCCCTTCTCTTCCCCTTCTCTTCCCCTTCTCTTCCCCCCTTTTTTCTCCTCTTTTTTTTCTCTTCTTTTTTCCTTTTCTTTTTTCCTCTTCTTTTTTCCACTTCTTTTTTCCACTTCACTTCTCTTTTCCACTTCTTTTCCCCTTCTTTTCCCCTTCTTTTCCCCTTCTTTTCCCCTTCTCTTCCCCTTCTCTTCCCCTTCTCTTCCCCTTCTCTTCCCCTTCTCTTCCCCTTCTCTTCCCCTTCTCTTCCCCTTCTCTTTTTTCTTCTTTTTTTCTTGCCTCTCAGCATGTGCTATACAATTTAAAACTGTAACTTCACTAATTCTCACATGCAATATCTTTAATATCGTCTTTTGAAATACGGAGGGGGTTCGTAGTGTGAGTGGTAGTGTATTTAAGGTAGAATATTCCGTGTTTTTGCAGATTGCCGGTATTCACGTGCCAGAGCGGCCTTCTGACCATGAAGCCCAACCACGCTTGTTCTATTAGCTGTACTTCAGAAGTATTTGTTTAGTTTTTTCCTCAGATGGATAACCAATATGGAACATTCTGTCCACAGAAGTCTTATTAAAGAGGTTAGAGCATCCTGCTAATTAGGAAAAACTAATTAGGCAGATTGTTGCGCCTGTAACCAGAATTTTATATTTTAATGGATTTTGAAATGCGGTATACTCACTTTTCCTATTGTAAAATACACTTTTCTTTTAAATGTCTGGAAATAGTCGTCTTGAGGAGATTTTGCACTGAGAGTAAGAAAGCAGTAACATTCTCGTTTTTCAATTTATTAAATAAACTGTAGAATATATACTATAAAATTGATAAATCATTAATCCATGCCAGCTCCTTACTGATTTGTTACCTTCCTGTTGGTAGTTTTTTTTTTTAACTGCCCCAAAGAGGAGTTGGATTAAGTTCATATGAAGAACCAATATAGCTTGTGGTTGTGTTAAAATTAGGCTTAGATGGTACGCAAATCTCACAAATTACTCTTTGTCTGCTTCAAGTTAAAATTCATTGACCACTGTTTCCCTGAGTCTTGGGAAGTTCTGTCGTGTTTAAAGCTGGATCAAACCCATTTGCGAGTGCTCTTGCAGTGCTGTTTCGGACTTTTGGTCTGGGAACTGAAAAATAAGCCCATCTTCAGCTGTGGGGTGATCTGGGAGCAAAACCGTCAGGGTTGGTTGGGTTTTCAAGGTACATCTTTAATTCTTGGTAGGCACAAATGCCCAACACTGAGGCATTGCCTTGTTTGCAGGTTGCCACCTGGAAAGCAAAGGATGTTTGTGGCTGGGGAGAAGTCTGATTTGAGATACACTTAAAATATATATATTTAAGATGGATTTCTCCTTAATGTCTACCTTTGAATTTTTTTTTTCAGCTGTGCCTCGCTACGAACTTTAATTAGTCTTAACCTTTTTTCGGGCTTGTCATCTTGCATTTTGCAAAAAGCTTTGGCTTGTGGATAAGCCGTGTGGCTGGGAGCCGTGGGCAGTGACCTGCAGTCTGTCTCAGGACTGTCCTCTGAGACGTAATTCAAGATGCAGATGTGGAAATCGGTGAGAGGAGGTTGGCGGCCATCTGGAAGTTGGCCATCTGCTCCTTCCTGGAGAAGCAGGGAGCGAGGCGTTTGGGGGTCCCTGCTCCTTCTTGTCACAACCTGAGTCAAGACGATTCAGAATTGAGTCTTTGAAGGCTGATTTGTGCCAATTGGATTGCCAAGGGCTTGGCACTTAGTGATGTAAGGGGCTAGAAAGGGAAAAATGGACAAATAGTTCTAGACAAGTAAGATTTAGAAATGAGGTGTATAAAAGGACTTCAGTAAAGCACTAAGGTTTAAGATTATATAGCTCAGGTCTAGCAATCAGAGAATGGTTTAGATTGGCAGGGACCTTGAAGATCATCCAGTTCCAACCCCCCTGCCATGGGCAGGGACACCTCCCACCAGCCCAGGTTGCTCAAAGCCCTATCCAACCTGGCCTTGAACACCTCCAGGGATGGGGCCTCAACAACTTTTCCGAGTAACTTGTTCCAGTGCCTCACCACCCTTAAAGTGAAAAAATTCTTCCTAATATCTAATCTAAATCTCCCCTCTTCCAGTTTAAAGCCATTCCCCTTCATCCTATCACTACATGCCCTACTAAAAAGTCCCTCCCCAGCTCTCCTGTAGGCCCCCTTTAGGGACTGGAAGGCTGCAATATGGACTCTCTGGAGCCTTCTCTTCTCCAGGCTGAACAGCCCCAACTCTCTCAGCCTCTCCTCATAGCAGAGGTGCTCCAGCCCTCGGATCATCCTCGTGGCCCTCCTCTGGACCTGCTCCAACAGGTCCATGTCCTTCTTATGCTGTGGAAGAAGAAACCCTGGAGCACAGGGAGATGCAGCTTGCTATGCTAACTGACAGAAAAGAGACTGTAATGTCCCATCGGGGCGTGGGGATCCTTCCTTATTTTGCTAACGCCGCAGGAACTATGCCCAGGAACTAGGTAGAGTTCGTACCGCTTGAAAGCAGAACTGGGAATACGGGGACTGGAGGATGGAGTAATTAGGTCTGGCCCACTTAAAGGAAAGCCTTCCCGCTTCCAGTCCAAGAAGAGAAGACAAAAATATTACAAGACTTGTTTCGTGGTGCCAGCCTCTGCCGCCGCCAGACCTTCTATATGTGCTGGAGTGTCAGCTCGGGCTTTGGCAAGGCAGATTTGTGTTCGGCATCTGTGATGACCTGTAGATTCGCGCCCTTCCGTGCTCCTGCCGTTTAGTCTTCAGCCTGAAATCTGGGACCATCATCAACCAGACGGGTCTAGGTAGTTAGCATGATGTCATGTCTCTTAAGCGGTTTATGGAACAGGGCTGAAATTTATGGCAATAAATATTTTAGATTGTTGTTGTTTGGCTTCCTAAGGAGAAGAATTTCCTTAGTGGAGAGGTTATTTTCCAAGCGACTCCGCTGTATGATGTATCGATGGTTTCAGTCCGTAGGAAGCTTCTCTCTCTTCAGTGTCATAGGTTGAAATTGATACTCGCACTTAATAGCTTTACAGATTCTTGTTTAATTACTGGTCATTCTTCTGAAGTGGATGACTCATTTAGCCTTCAGCAATCGGAGGTGTTTTGGCCCTCCATATAACTCTACATATAGATACTTTTGCTCCTAAGGACCATAAAAATACCTATTTTTCCTTTGCGTGTCTCATTCCCTAGGGTGATACAGAGAAGGCGGGTGGGAAATGAGAAAAAGCGTATTTTGGATGAATTTGCGTCGATCTGGATGGGTGGGTGCACACTTGGAGCTCTGTCTATTCATTTCTCACCTGGAAGGGCGTGCTTGGCTCAGTTCTTAATACTATTGCTATTAGTAATATTATTGCTTCTATTATTAATGTTATTGCTGCTATTGTTAATACTATTGCTCTGATTATTAATGTATTATAATTTTTCTAGAAGTCCATACTTCTCTATTGGTATTTTAAATCAGGCAGCTATTTAATGCTGACGGTGGGACAGCATTTCAGATGATGCAGGTATGTTGGTTTTGGTTATATTTGGTGTTTGTTGAGAAATCATTATTTCTTCTTGATGGCCAACGTACTTGTGATGAGAAGCGACTGCTCTTCCTTCTGCCCTGCCTTTAGCACCTTTTGGATTTGCCATGCTGTGTCCTTGCTGCAGACCCGGGGAGCCAGGGAAGGGGTAGAGACGGAAGGGAAAATTGCCCACACTTCAGGAGTTTGGAATCTGTTGTTCTAGCGGATTCCTTTTTAAGAGCATTTGAAGTAATTTGCAGACACCACTTGCAGGCCAGTTTGCAGATGACTCCACCTTAGTTCATCTTGGCTTTCCACACCCCTTAAATTTCTGTGTTTTACCATGTTCTAGCATGGTAAAATGTTAAAATTAACATTAAACCCATTTCTGCTTTAACTTGCGCTGACTTTTCTTCCTGGCGTTTCAGGCCGTGACATTGCACGTGTCCTGGGAGAGGCCCATTCCTAAAAAATGAGCTTTGAAGTTACCAGTAGATAGGCAGTTCCGTATCAAGAGACAGCACTTGGCCTTGTTGCATTGAGATCCAAATAAATTTGCGTTGATCTCAATAAATGTGGGTGTTTTGAACCTTGACTTTTTATTGCTTCCCAGTTGGGTATTCTTCCCCCCGCCCCAACTTTGTCAAGGAGGATGACTGTAGTAAGACCATGAGCTGATTACTCCCTGTATTAGATAATCATTTCTTAATGTGGGAGGGATATTAAGAAGAATAGATGTGAGCGCTCTTGGAAGACTCTTTATGGAATAAGGCTTAAGCACCGCCGTAAATAGGACGCGCGTTCGCTTTCATGCTGAGTCAGCTAGAGCTTGGCTGTTGAGGGATGAACACACCAACACTCGGGCCAAAAATCAAGAAGGTCTTAGAAAACACTTGCAAAACACACGGTGACTGTTCTATCTTTAAAAATTACCATTATTCCTCTCATGCATTGTCACCCTTGGATGTTAGGTGGGCAGCAGCTGGAGTTTGATTACAGCCCAGCCCTGGTCCTGTCTAGATAGACCTCTGTGAAGTACCTCTTTGTTTCCTCACGCCATGTGTTTGTCTTATGATGTGCCAGTGGCAACTAATTCTGAGTTTTCCTTAGAATTTGGAAAGACGTGCTGGTGTTGGAGTGTCCGTGCGCAGCGGTGGGGAGGCTGCCGGGCCAAGGGGCCGTCCGGAGGATGAGCGGTGGTACAGGAGAGGCGTCGGGTGTCCTTCTGCTGGAAAGCCAGCTCATCAATGGGCAGCTCAATCAGGGCTCTGCTTCGGGGAAGCCTAAATCATCATTAGAGATGAAATGCCTATTTGCAATGAAAAAACAGCTAATTTGATCGATGGTGGGTTTTTTCCCACTAGTGATGTTTTAATAAAAGAAACCAAAGGGGTTTGGGGCGTGACTGTTAAAGTTTGTTGAAGTCTCTTCATTATTCCAAAATAGGAGTTTACTAATTGGAGTCAGCTTTATAAGATAAGACCTTGTAAAAGTATTTTTTTTTTCTTTCTTGTTTGGTTGATTTTTTGGTAAAAGCTTTTTCTGCATTAAGTAACTAAATGCGGGATGAGATGCTGCACGTCTAGTTTGTGTTTGACGGAGTGCTCTAAAGGCACCATCATCCCGAGGGTGGTTGCGAGAGGGATGGTAGTAGTAGGAAGGACTTTATTTTTAAATTTTTTTAGGGCGCTGAATTTTATTTTATTTGTGTAAGCTTTGTAAAACGTTAAGGTTGATCTGCGATAGTGTATTATCAACAGTTTTATTTTGCTAATTTTGGTTGGTGAACTCTACAACAGCTCTCCTGTCATTCCCAGCAGCTTTTCATAGAAACTCTCCCCCCCCCGCTTAAATATTTTAAAGATGCTTTCATTATGAAAGTCCTTGAAATTAAGATTGAAATTATTTTTTTTCTTCCTGTGATGGCATATGAATATGTTTTTGCCATAATGGCACTTGCCCATTTTGGATTATTTTCTGCCTCTGAATATTATGTGATTTCTTGTTAAAGTGAATGACAAGATGATGTATGACACACTTGAGATGGTATTGAGCAGAGTATAGTTGGAAAATTGCAGTGATAATTTTCTTTTTACATCTCAAACTTACACGCCATTGAGGAGAGGAAAGAAAAAGAAAAAAAAAGAAAAAAAAAGAAAAAGTGTAACAGGCAACTCGCGAAAAGCATAAGGGGAAACCTTGAAAAATTACAGGGAAATTTCCATAACAGATACAGCAGTAATGCCGGTTTAATAATGATTTCCTGTCATGAACTATTTTTATCATTTGCCTGCTCTCTGACGTGGCACTCTATTTAACATTTTTGAGAGCCATGTTTTAATCAGATTAAGCTCAAGGAAACCGATAGGTATCTGTTTGGCTCATGACTTCTGCTTCTGTTTCTGATTTAGTCACAAGACCATTGTTGCTGGAATCTTTTTTTGGGTGTTTTTTTTTTCTTTCAAACCCATTTTGCTCCCGCGTGCAGCCGGCGCGCGGCTCACGGCGTGCGAGCCCGGAGGTTGCGCGCCAGGGATTTTGGTGATGTACAGCGCGGGGCGCGTTACGGAATTATTTTGTAAATTAAAGAAGACCGATCCAAACCGTGTCTTTTCCTCCCCTGATTAAATAGCTAAAAATAGCCATCTATTTTTAGTTTCGAGCGTAGTAATGCGTCTTAGGAACAAACTCACCCAAAGCAGTGTGCGAGGAGAGGCTGATCGTGAATAATGCTGCGTTCTGATCTACTTATGTAAAACAAAAAGGCTTAATAGAACGGTGGATGTTCTTGCTTGATTTTATATAGTGTGCAACCTTAATAACGCTTCCCATACAAGAGGTGTCATGAGAATTAACATAGAAATAGATAGACTTTTGGCTTTGCTACTTTCATGTTCTTCAGTCATTTTATTCAATTAAAGGCAGCAGAAGAGTTTGTCAGCAAAATTCTTAGTTGTGTTCTTCAGTGTTGTGCATGTCCTGTAAATTTAGGAACTGACGTCCCCCCCAAAAAAGATGCTGCATAACATTTGGGATTGTTGGTGGTCCTCGGCCATCAGTGGACTTAGCACCTCGTTCAGAGGTCTCAGCATCGTGGAGCACGGAGGAGGACCGGCAGCTGGGCTTTTAAAAAGCTGTGTCTCTACGGGCTTTCCTAATTTCCAGGGTAAAACCCACGTGTTAAATTTCTAATGGCCTCTTTTGTCTACTGCAAGTACAGATTTTTTGCCCGCACGGTATTCCAGAGCTCGGTTTGTATTGCATCTTCCTTCAGTGTATTATTTATGTGGTTGATGCGCTAGAAAACGGCGAGCCTAAGAATTAATAAAGGTTATTAGTTACTTTCCATAATAAAATTAGCTGACCTTTAAATAGGAGCATTATAGAAGGGATCTCTGAGTGGAAAAGTGACAGAATGCATTTTTAATACGGTAGCCATTTCGATTACTAAATTTTTACAGTCACAGTGTAGAAAGTCAGCGTTGTGATTAAATGTTGCTTTTGACTGTATATTTGCAAACAACCATGGAATAAGTGGAATTTTTGTCTTCACGACAGAATTTAACCCCTCGGTTACGTTTTCTGCCACTTCTTACGGTTGGTTGTGTTTGAAGGGTACAGAAAAACGGAGACGCAACTTAATTTTCTAAGAATGAACCTCCTTTGGAACCAACAGCAGTGGGAGTTCTCTGTGGTTTTTATTAAGCATGATGATATGCAGATTCCTTGAGTGCTCGAACAGACTGTCTTGGGTTGCTATCAGGCATACGTGATGTACACCCTGTAGCTGGTCAGATGCAGTTCACTCTATCAGCGTGCTATTATTTATTAATCTTTCCAGTGTCTGAATTTATCTACTGTTTTATAGAGAGACTTACTGTAAAATACAATACTGCCCATGAAGTTTATGTGAGCACCTTCTGTTTTTAAGTTGGGGGCAGGATACACCTCATTCCCAAAGCAGGTATTAAAGCACATTTTCTTAATCTTTTTTATTTTTTCCTAACACAGGGTTTGTATTAAATCATGACATTATTAATTGTGCCATTATCTAGAAAAGATCCTCTAAAGGCTTCAAGGATACTCTGTATTTTTCTTCTTATTTCTGAAACTTTGGTAATATCTGTGATAATTCTATCAGGGCTTGGATTGCAGATGAACTACAGTACAGCAGCACAAGCAAATCTGTAGTTTTTCAAATTTTGACTGGGTCTTATAACATTTGTTGAAATCCTTACAAGATATTCATCTATTTGTAGCATCATATAGGTCTGTCTCCCCATCTGTCTCTGTTTTTCATGACAACGAGGCTCTGGTACTCTTTTTTTTTTTTTTTTTTTTTCTTTTTTTCACTTTAGTACTTATTCATTGAAGCCCACTGTAATGCTGTTTCTATCATAGTTATTTGTCCAACAGCTTTTATTGATCATTTGGAATAAAATAAAAGATTCCTTCATAGGGAGAAATTTTAACCAGCAATGGGTGAATTCGATTTAATTAGATTGAGTTTTATATGGTAGGAAAACGAATGTAATCAGAACCCATTTATGTACTATTAAATAAATAAATTACTAACATAATGCGGTGCCAAAATCTTTGGAACATTGGGGAAAAAAAAAAGAATGTTCTCACTGAATTATTTTCTGCTAGGCCACGTTTATTAAGGAATTCATATAACTTTTATATTTTAAAAGTATGGGTATGAATCTAAGGTTCAGATTCCCTGCAAATAAATCCTTATTTAACAGGATATCCCTGAGACTTTTTTTTCTCCCCACCCCCCCTCCCCAGTATTGGCAGCCTGACTAAAATAGTCTCATCTGGTTTAACTAAAATCTTTGCATTACTTGGCGGTGGTTTCTTTTGTACGTGGTGCTTAGAGCTCATTGAAGCTCAAACGGTACAGGAAATGCAAATCATGCAAATCATCCTCACGCTGACGATGTACAGTGGCGTGATTGAGCAGCAGTACGTATGGCTCGTGGGCTGACCACATGAAAGAAGTCATTTAAAGACCAGATGAGCCCAAGCTGGGTTAAGTTAGACTATGTGTGAGCTTCAAAGCTTATAGAATAGCATCCTTTTTAAAAATAAATTTATTTTATTAATAACACCTGCGCCGAGTTCTTAAACAGTGAGAACATGTATAGATGAACGTTACGTTAAATGTATGCCCTACTTAAATCGGCGGGGCAAAAATGGGTGTTTTTGTGGAAATTCAGGTATGCGTTGCCATCGGGGAAAGCAGACCGCAGCCTAATGCACTGCAAAAAAAGTCCGGTTCGTGTTTGTTGTACATAAAAGCCCAACTCTTCTCTGCCTTTCAGGTAAAAATGAAAATAAATGGAAGATAAAAGGGGATTCTGTCTGTGCAGAAGGGTTAAGAACAGGCTTTCTGTAAGTGCTTGTGAGTGGAGAGAAGAGGGAGGTTGAGTGCTCGCTGCTTCGAATTTCGCTGATAACTTAGAAAAAAAATGCTGTATTTTTTTTTTTTTCATACTTTTGAAGAGCTTTTTCTCTAATTTTGGGGCTGTACCCTTTCCCTAAAGCCGAGCCCTCGTTGGGTTGTGTAACTCCGAACCCCGAAGGTGGTGTGGTTGGGTGTCCAGCCGTGGTGGGAACCCGGGGCTCCATCCAGCGACTCCCGTGGGATGGACGTGCAAAGACCTATAGGCACATCCTGAGGAACGTCACCGGTAAAAATTGCTGATAGAATAATAAGCATTTTTCATATTAATCTTGCAATAAAAAGAGAGTGGGTGGTACATTCTTAAAGACGTCGTTACTTCTTACCATTGGTGATAATATGGGTGGCTCTCGTGCTTCTACTGAGACTCTTATTTCTTACAAGTGTTTGGGGGTTTTTTTACCGCCCTCATTCGCTTTCCTTTGGTGTTTTCATGTTTTTAAAAGTTGAGACTCATTCGAATAACGCAACGTGACACAAAGCTGGAAAATTTCAATCGTGAATGGTTTCTGGGTAATCTTGTTTAATTGTTCCTTGAAACAGTAGCCCTTAGGAGGTCTGTGGTGGGACGGCTCGGGACACTACACCCCGGCGGATGTCATTTTGCCTTGATATTCTTTACTAGTGCCCTGCTCCTCCTTGGTTTTGTACTTTCTACTAATATCCAAACATAGGAGCAAGAAGAAAGGAAAGAAATTAAGTTTTTTATACTTTATCTACTGGTTTGCTTCTTTCTCATCAAGTCAATCCACAGGTCAGAAAGACAGAGGGAGATTTCCCNATATATATTTTTTAAAAAACCCCACCAAATATTTTCCTTTCTTTAATACCATATCTGAAGCCAAGAGAAGCTTTTCCCCCTCTTGGTGTGTGCCTGCAGGCTGGGGCAGCTCCCGCCGTGCTGACCACGTACAGATGGTGCCCATAGGGCTTAGTGGGGAATTTTGGGTACAGTCGGGGCTGGAACGGTTAAGTTCCTTCCTTCAGTGTGGTTTGTTTGTTTATTCATTTCTTTTTAAGAAAAGAAGTAAAGGTGAGTGAACGGATGGCATCCTGAAATCATCTCAAGATGCTGGGGCAAGGAACGTGGTAAATAAATACTGTTTTCCTGAGCCAGTTTGTAGAGTCATCCCTTTACGGGGGATATTTGTGAGATTTCTGGCACAGGCTTCTGGGCGCGCGTTTGTACGTCCAGCACACGCTTCGTGTTTTAACAGAAGCCGGAATTTAAATCACAGATAATATTAAATTATCTTTTATACTCGGTGCAAGAAAGACCGAGACGCAGGAGCTCACAGCGAAAGCAGAAAAGAAATTTTACTATTTGTATCTATAATAATTTAATGTAATTTAATATCCATTTCAGTGTTTGACAGGAAGTAGAGCTTACTTAAATATTTGTACCTAAGAGCACAGGGCTGTATAAAGATCTTTGAATTTGGAAGTTAATTTGTTTCTTCCAGCGATATATAGAGATATATACAGAAAATTAATCCCATATGATTGTACAGCTACCAGTGCTCCAGAACTTTTTTGGAAATACTTTCCGAAGAACATCTCCAGTCATCTTGACAAACAGTTTGAGTAAAGTTTCCTTTTCAGGAGCCCCCGAAAGGTTTTACGTGTAGTCCAAAGGCATTGCTGAAAAAAAAAAAAAGGGTTATTTGGAGACTTTGAAGAGAGCTATGGCGCTTTGCTCGGTTTTTGCAGAAAGCGTGTGGGGCGGTCACCTCGAACGGATTTTTAGCTTTCTGTGATGGAGAGAGGCACGAGCTTTTCCCCGTAACAAATTAGCAGTTGTCAACAATTTTCCTGGCCACAGTGGAAATAGCTTAATTCAGAATGCTTCGCAGTTTTACGGTGGAATTTGATGGAAGTGCAGAGAATATATATATGTATATATGCATGTTGAGTATATGTGTGCGTCTATCTGTGTGTGCACGTGTGCGAACATATGTGCGTATACATGTACTATCTGTGCCTGAAAATACGATAATCTGAAAACACTGAATTGCTACGTACGGTCCCACGAAGACAACATTTTATTTCAGGTACTGCGGTGAGCGGGGTCCATGAGATCTGTCAACAGAGTGATAATATATGAGTTGATTAAATCAGTAGACGGTGACGCTCGCTTATCCTCAACTCGGACGTGGGCTCCCAAGTTCTCACTGTGGCCCCGGTTCTCTTCATGGCCCTCGATAAGCAAGCTTTGGCCTCAGTTTCCTAATCTTCAAGATTGGAAAGCATCTGGTATATTCTTCTGACTTTGTTCTTTACAGCTTCAACCCCAGAGGTGGGTATTTCTCCTGCCTCTTACTGGGGAATAATGGGCATTCGGCACTGGATGATGATAAAAGGAATTCAGAAGTTTCAAGATACTGGAGTCGCATATGAGAGGTGTTGGGAAAACATAATTTGTAAAATATCTGGAAGCCCAAAAGCGTTATTATTAGATTATTATTTTATTACTGGATTTTTTCCATGTGGGGAAAGTCTCAGAATGTTGCATCATTGGGGTTCAGTTTGCTTACTGGGGGAATGCATTCGTGTTGTAAAAATTGACTTGGACGTGACTGTGAATGACTAGTGTAGTTGTTCACCCTGCAAAACTCCCAGCCAGGAGCTGGAGACCATTTGGAGCTCCTGACATGGCACATAGGTGACCAACAAATACAAATGCACAAATCCAGGCTGGATGGGGAATGGATTGAGAGCAGCCCTGCTGAGAAGGACTTGGTGGTGTTGGTTGATGAGAAGCTCAACGTGAGCCGGCAATGTGTGCTGGCAGCCCAGCAAGTCAACCGCATCCTGGGCTGCATCACACGAAGCGTGGCCAGTAGGGCGAGGGGGGGCATTCTACCCATCTGCTCTGCTTTTGTGAGACTCCACCTGCAGTGTTGCATCCAGCTCTGGGGCCCTCAGCACAAGAAGGACATGGACCTATTGAAGCAGGTCCAGAGGAGGCCACGAAGATGATCAGAGGGTTGGAGCACCTCTCCTATGCAGACAGGCTGAGAGAGTTGGGGTTCAGCCTGGAGAAGAGAAAGCTCTGGGGAGACCTTAGAGCAGCCTTTCAGTATCTGTAGGGGGCCTACAAGAAGGCTGGAGAGGGACTTTTTACAAGGGCATGTAGTGATAGGACCGAGGGGTAATGGCTTCAAACTGGAAGAGGGCAGGTTTAGATTAGATATTAGGAGAAAATTTTTCACTCTGAGGGTGGTGAGACACCGGCCCAGGTTGCCCAGAGAAGCTGTGGCTGCCCCATCCCTGGAGGTGTTCAAGGCCAGGTTGGACAGGGTTTGGAGCAACCTGGTTTAGTGGAAGGGGTGCATGGCAGGGGGTTGGAACTCGATGATCTTCATGGTCCCTTCCAACCTAAACCAGTCTATGATTCTATGATTTAAAAAATGGACAAAAGGCTTCTGTTTCAGAGCTGTCAAATTCTCTCACAATTTGAGCACGTTCTCTTTTTCTTCGAATTCTCCCCTCTATGTCTCTGCTCTGGCGTTGGTCACCGATGTCCCATGTCAGGAGCTCCGAAGTGCCTTGCCGAAGCTGCAGAGCTGAGACCTTTTTCTTTCTTTTCTTTTGCTGGTGGCATGATAGATAGAGGCCTGTTGTGATAACACGAGAAATAAAATGATAGGACATCAATACAGATTACACTTAAAATCGTGTTATGTAAATGGAAATAAACCAGCTTATGGTATATGCCCGGCACGATGCAGGTTTTATTTAATAAATATATGACTGAAGGGTTACATTCAATCCAAATGCTCCCCTTTGTGATCTCTAGCCATGTTTGTGGAGAAACCTCTCTTAAAGCACTTAAAGCTTAATTCAGAACAGGCAAAACAATTATTTTTTGAAAGTCTGATGAAATGCGTTTGGCAGCTCTTGAATTTAGGAGAGCGTTTGTCTCACTTCTTTGAAATCTCACTTCAGTCGGTCACTCAACCATTTCGGTGTCACCGTTCAAATCTGGTAGCGAGTGTGGGCTCTGCCGAGTTAAAAAATGGTTTAATAGGAAAGTTTAGAGGCTGAAAATAGGGTGTAATACACGAAGACAGATATTTTCCTTATTGATACACTTTTGAATATCGGTCTACCTGCTGTCCCTGTGTTGTTGGTGAAGTGCTGGTTGATAAATATCCCCATGTGCATTGGGGTTTGGTCCTCCAAATACAGGTCTANTTATGTTGTTGGTGAAGTGCTGGTTGGGGTTTGGTCCTCCAAATACAGGTCTAGAGACTCTCGAACATTAAATAGTCTCATTTTAATTTCATAGGGAACAGAAGTCTCTCTTTATCTTCTGTAAGTGCAAAGGGTGTAGGTTTACGCACCAGTGTGTGACTGTTTCTTGCAGGGAGGGAAGGAAGGAGATTGACACTGCACAGCGTAGTTTTGTAGTTGAACTATGGCACGAACACAGAGCAGAAACATCTAAATGGTAGTTTCCGACTGCCGGATCCCTGATCGCATTGAATAGTTTGCTCCCTCTATATTACGGCAGGAAAGTTGCCACTATGCCACAGCAACAAATATTATAGACATGTGAAGGGCAGTTGGGAGATATAAATATTTACAATTTCCATACTTTTTTTTTGGGTAATATTTGATTAAGGTATTTTTTTTTATATATATATATCTATATGAAGGACCGTGCACTTGGTGAATATATATTAAAATCACTAAGTTATTCCTAATGTTCTGTAGTGCTGCCTGCTCCTGACAAACATCTGATACGGATCATATGCCTCTAAAAAGAGAAGTTCCTCGAGCAAAATATCCTCATGAAAACAGGTTGGAGATACTCACATTCTCTCGCTCGCTCGCACTCGCGTGTTACATTTTGGCACGTTGTAGAAGCAGGTAGCATATCTACTACCTGCTGTTGAAAGTGTTGAAGATACTGAATTATTTATTCCATCTTCTGCACTATCCAAACTCGTTTTGGGTAGTTTGACACATCTCGGTCTTCCATATGGATACTTCATGGTGACAGAGTTGCCAGCTGCTCAGGTTTTATGACAGTCTGAGTTTTTTCGAGGACTGTATTAGTTTGCTGGGAAGAATCCTGCTTTTCCTGAGGTCCCCATTCGTAGGCAGTAGTTAGGCCTTGGGTTTGACGCTCTGGAGCGGGGAGGTTTGTTTTGGAAAATTAGCTAAGAGCTTCCGTAAAAATATTCGTTAAAGGACTTGATGTTTATAGATTGTGTGAGATGAAATCAGAGCCGTGGGTTCTACGAAAAAGGTGAAATCTATTTGCTGAGAAAACTAAGTTCCTTTTAGCGATAGTCTTCAAATTTGTAAAAAGGTGTTTAGATAGCAAGGTGCATAAAGCAACGTACAAACCAGTCTGAAATACTTTGGGGAATAGGATTTTTGGAGCATTTGAAATGTAAAACTGCTAGCCGGTTTGCTAAGACCCTGCCCATCTCTGTGGTTGTGCAAAGTGAGTGGGGCTTCTGTTGTTTTAAAGTATAAACTGTGTAAGCTTGAAAATTGGGAGAAGGTTTGAGTTTTGAGTTTGCCAAAACTTTTTAAAATAAAGGCAAATCAGCCATTCTTTTACTTTGCCATTCATTCATTTGAGGTTCTGTTCATATAAACCTTTTTAGGGGAAGCTCCCACTATTTTGGTGAGTCTGTGCTCTGCTGAGTTTGATTCTCCTTCAATGGTTTAAATCAATCTCGTTTGCTGTGAGGTCCATATCTCCATGACATTGACTGTCTCACATTAGCAAGAAGTTTTTCACTTTGAGGGTGGTGAGGCATTGGCACAGGTTGCCCAGAGAGGTTGTTGAGGCCCCATCCCTGGAGGTGTTCAAGGCCAGGCTGGACGTGGCCTTGGGCAACCTGGTCTAGTGGGAGGTGTCCCTGCCTATGGCAGGGGGGTGGAACTCGATGATCTTCAAGGTCCTTTCCAACCTAAACCATTCTATGATTCTATGATTCTGTGCCATCCTGGGTCCAGACTGACACCATATGAGGTGAAGTAATGGTCCTCAAAGTTTGTTGTTCAAGTTTGCTACTGAACAGCAGTGGTATTATGTGCAGTCTTAGGACTTCTCCATGTGGCTCCCACCTCTTCGGCATATTGCGTTTTCCATGCCAGTCATTGGATGTGTTTGTTTTTTCTCCAGAGCTGGATGGATGAAACACCCAATGAAATGAATTTGCAGACTTTAAAACAGTAAATAATGCTATTTAAGTGTTACCTAATCAAGTAGAACATCAGTTTTCCAAGTCTTTTTCTTTAAAAAAAGTCTTTTTACTGTAGATCACTGCATCCTGTGTATTTACCCTTGAATTTGTTGCCTTCAGATGTCCTCCTTTCTTCTTACTTTATTTTTCTTTCTCCATCAGTAGAGTTAGTCCACACATCTCTTGTAGACCATCCAGCAATGGCCACTTTTCGCTAGTGGGTTATTCTGATTTGCTTACGTTCTGCTTTAATTAGGTGCCTTCGCTTCATTATTTAATGCTGTCGGTGCGAAATCTGAGCGAGGAGGACGATGTGGATTCATGGCTTTCTCCTTCCCCCCCCATCACTGCAGCTATAGCTGCTTGGTCGTGACCTCTCCCTTCGTGGGAACAGAGAGGACAGTGTAGCCCATGGTGAACAATCTGGCCACTAAAGTAAGAAACGTGCATCTGTCAGTAATTAATTGAAGCCAAATTTAATTACAAATCAGGGAAAAAAATAGTACCACGCATTTAATAAAATTCAAGAAGCTCCAGTGCTGTTGCCTACAAACCAAAGCAATCCAACCAAAATATTCCCCCTCAAACATCTAAAAGTCTTATCTGGGAGAGCCTCTTTCAAGCCTCTTGATGTTAAAGAAAGTAGTTTTGATTTAACTGTTTACACATCCTTTTCGCTATCTTTTTGTCTTAAAGGTCATCAAAAATAGTGGTAAGTGTTTAAGGTGAGTTCTTAACTAATTGTGCCAGGATCTGGCCCCCAAAATTGGTTTCTGAGATTCGATTGCACATAAATATTGTGATCAGCTGGGTGAAATAAAAATTCAGAGGGATGGGAAGGAATTGAGAGAAAACCCAAATAATTCACAAATGAAATAATGCATTTATGTGACCTCTTGAATATGGTAAAGGAGAGAGATTTGCCATTATTCAGCTCTGGCCCCATTCTAGCTTTGCTGGATACCACCAGTGGGGTGCGCAGGTTGAGACGGGAGGTCCTCAAAAATTCTACCCACGGTCTTAACAGAGGTCGGAAAGTGTGGGTGGCCCGAGGAGACACAGGGAAGGGTGGGACATGCAATGGTGGGGCTGGAAACGCAGCCCCCTTCTGCTCCAGCTGTGTCAAACATGCAGAGGGGTGAGGGGTTTGTTTGGGGTATGGTATATATGAAGAAGGGGAAAATGCATTTCATTTCTGGGCAGCAAAATCTTTTGGAAAACGTAGCTAAGGTCTGTCGCAGTAGGAACAAGAATTTCAACTACGGTCCGAAATGACATACTATAAAATGAGGGAGGGAGAATGCATTTGTAAATCAGAATAGCAAAAAGGGATTGGCAATGTGAGTTCAAAACAAGCTATTCATTTCTACCGCCTTTTAGCGTACAAGACAAACCCCAAATCCAAACCTATTGAACTGGAAGCAGCCATGAATATTTATCACGGTGTACTATATGTACATATAGTAATTGCAGCAAGAGGGAAAAAATATTTTTCTTTACAATTAATATTTGTAAACGTTTATGAAAGTACATAACAAATAAATAAGACAAACACATGGCCTAATTAAGATGAAAGGCATGACAGCCCTTGTGATTTGTTCTGAAAAATAAAGAACGTTAAAATAGTAAGACTTAATTATTTCTGTAAACATTTCAAATTATGCTCTATCTAGAAAACCTTAATTTATGAGATATATATTATAATATCTATAAGCATTTTTGACATTTGTACATTCCATGTCAAAAAAATTATTGTTAATTTATTATTTATTATACTGTATACCGTCATATTATCCCTTATTAGTATTTATTGTTCAGAAATTCAGAGTCATCTATTGTTTAATGGGAAATGGAAAAGCATTTTCTATCTGATTGCGATTTGTGAATTCTTGGTCTGGTGATGAAAATGCAACTTCTACGAGTTGATCATATAAAAACGTGTGTAATAATAAACAAAAATAACTGCTCTGTTTAACGTCCCAGGCATTAATAATGCTATACAGTTTACATTTGAAAAATAACTTAAAGCCAAACCCATGGACTTGCCTGAATTCTGGGTTGAAATCAAGGAAACTGGATGATAGTAGGTGAGATGGAGGAACCAAAGCCCTCGATGTTTGGTCTTGAAGAGCTGGAAGACACTTTGGGTCTTCGAAGCCCTCGTTTCTCAAGGTGGATGTGTCTACGGTCATACCTTTTGTCTTCTCCTTGCTCTGTCCTTCTCTGACGTTTGAGGAGGCAACGCAGCAGAGCACTGTTCACTACTTCTTCCTCTCCCAACCCTACTTGCCTTCACCAGAAGGATGAGCTGCCCCTCATCTCACTGCAAACGGGTCCCCTGAGCTCCTCTTCTTTGCTGTACGATTTTGTTTGATTTCTGATGGGCTGGAGAAAATGTAGCCATCAGCAGTGTCTGTGTTTTACAGTGTGTTCTGTGTTTTACGGTGATCGGTGACGATTTGTTGGGTTGTAGTGCCTGTGTGGTCTCAGGTGGCACCTTGGCTTCGCTCTGCTGAGCGCACAAGAACCGTGCCCAGAATAAAACCACATTTGGGGTAAAAATCTGAGGGTTTAAGACTCTGCTGTGTGACATTAGGCCTGCCAATTGAAATTTCAGGAAAAAGAAATGTATTTATATGTATAGTATAATTTGGGGCTTGGTGAGAACAAAGGGGTCAATGCCTTGTGAGAAGTAGGGTGGGATTTGATGCCTCCAAGCGCTCAAGGCTTTAGTTCTAGCTTGGTGCAAAACCACTTCTTCCAGCATCACTCTCCCCTCCTGAAGGATGGATGAATGTCAATTCAGTGCCATCATTCAGTTTTTTTAGTATCTGTATTCCACCAAAAGGCTCATATTTGCAGTGATACCCAAATCTTAACTCTGTTTTATTGTAATACTGCACTTGGCAAACAAAGAGCTCTCGGAGCTCAGTTCTGGATCTCCAGATCTTCAATCGAAAACTCCTTTTACTGTGAACGTAGTTGTTTTGCAGCAGAGATTTGTGACCTCGGGTTTCGTTTGCGGTGCAGGAGAGTCCCTGTTGCTGCTGCGGGACGGTGCCCTTGGTAATCCTCCCTTTTCCAGGGGGATCTGGGTTACCTCTGCTGCGACACCAGCGGTGGCCGTGGCCGTCAGTCCTTGGTGCCGGCAGAGCTTCTGCCAGACAGAGGGAAGGCTCCAGTCCCAATCAGGTGTTGTTTTAAACCCGCTTCGTGCTGTAAGCCTGCTGAATCGGAGAGCTCAGCTTCCATGTTCATAGATACAGAAGTGTGCCCTGTGTGGTCTCCCCAGGGGAAGGCAAAATGTGGTTTTAGTTAAGTTGCATGGGAATTTAATTGAAAGATTTAGGGCAGTGCCATAAAAGAGTAAATCGCGGTTACGTGACACAAAGAAGATTGATAAAGCAGAATAAAAATACTTTAGCACCTTTACTTTTATAATTTCCTTGGTATAAATGGAAACCTGGATTAGTCATTTTGTCTGCTGGTAATTAAAACAAACAAACAAAAAAGTAAAGGCTTTTATATTTTACTGATTTTCAGTCCTTTGGTGTAAAATAATGGGAAAGACGATAGCAAAGGTCAGAGCGTTCTCCGGACACATCGCGGCTCTGAACCTGCGCGCACGCTCAGCTTCCCTCCCGTGAATATTCGTATGAACTAAGCACACGCTTAACTTAATTCGCGTAAGTAGTTCCTCAGAAGTCAGAAGGACTATTAAGCGATTCAGATTAAGCACAAGCTTAGCGTAAGACCCGAGCGTGTGGGGATGGCGGCCCTGAAATCTGGCCAGCATCCAAGGCAGTGGGGCTACTGCGGGTGTGATGGCCCTGCTCTATGGAAGAAGGTCATCTGTAACAGAGGAAAAAGACTTGGGGGTATTTCGGGGAGGGGAGCGAGGGCAGTCGCCTTCCAAATGTGACCTTCAGCGCAGGTTTTGTGAGGATTCGCACAACGTTATTTATCGAAGAGTACAGTATGCATTATATGCTGTAGCGTTGATAGGTTTAGATAAGAGTACCATAATAGCAGTTGAAATGTTAGGGGGTTTTTGTGAGATGGTACATTAATGATGTGGCTGTTAATTTGAATTTAGCAGACGTTTTAAATATAGGTTTCTCTTACAGAGACAAAAGTTGCAATTTAAAGCTCTTTGGTGGTCTAAAAACAGCTTAATTCTCTAGTAGCATGGTAATAAGTACTAATCCAGCTTATACAGTGATTGTAGTATGTCATGTTTGTGAAAGATTGCCTAACTCTGCTTTCTCTGGGTTTTATGTTAATTTTTTTAAATTAAACATAAAACCTTATAACATCTTTATGCTGAGATAAACTGTTCAATTTAACTTGTGCTCAAGCAGCAGCTGTCAGGAATTATCATGTTTCGAGCGTTCTTGCCATCACCTTGTGTCTCTACCTCCCGGATACACTCCGTGGGATGATAAACCTCACCTTGTTAGGATTTATTACTTAAATAATATCCCGAGGTAAAATGGGAGTTGATGTCACACGGAATGACAACTGACATATATTTATGTCGCACGTTACATTAGAATAAACTTTCCTTTCTTCCCCTCGTAATAGGTGTTAAGTGGGAATAGGCTCCAGCATCTCCTCCGGTGCCCTGCGTGAGTCCATCAGCCCCGTGCGCGGCTGCTGGGTGGGCACGTTCCCGGCGACTCGTGCTGTCAGGTGTTATTTCAGCTTATAATGCCGGAGAGATTGGTTATCGCTGGTGGTTGGCGGCTTTTATGCCGGTAAAGAACCACGTATAAGTACATCTCGTTTGTTGGGTTGAATTCCGGCAGTGCTGTGAAATAACGCAAGCGAATCCGGAAGGGTGTTTTCTAATAATATCACCGCTTAAATGGGTTTTGTGGGGTTTTTGTTTTTTTTTTTTTTTTTTTTTTTGTTTTGTTTTTTTTTGTTGTTGTTTTTGGTTTTGTTTTTTTTCTCTGAGAAACGTAAGGAGTGTCATTTCAGGCTCTAAATCTGAATTTGCTAAGAGTCGCAACAGTTTTCTCTCGACACTGGTTTATTGATGGGCTGGGTGGTGAGAAGCGGTCTGCTTGTTAGTTGAGTCTTATCCCTTCCCATTTACAGTGGAGAAAATTTGGGTCTACCTCTTGTAAGTTTTCCAAGTTTTCGGCCTTTCTTGCCTTACCAGAAACCAGTCTCCAGCTCTCTCTACTGATGTTCTTGAATCCTCCTCCGGTTTGTCTAAGCCAAACATTATTTTCCTTTCCTGTGGATATAAACCATCTTTTTTTTTCATATTCATCTCCGAGTTATTCCTTTGTCCATTGGAGTGAGTTCACTTATTTCAGAGCTACACAGTTTTGTCCAAGCTTAAATCTTGGATCTCATTTCTGGTCGTGCTCTCTGTTGCCCTTTTCTCTCCAGCCATCGTGTTAACCCTGACCCCCCTGTTGTCTCCTCTTCCCACCCTTGCTTCCGTGCCTTACCGCTTCCCGTCTGTTCAACCCCAGTTTGCCATCTCTTTTTTTTCCCCCTCTCTTCGTTCAAATGTAGCCAAGTTCATAGATGTCATCCTGCATCAATTCGGTTTTCTTCCTAACTCGTCGCAGGAAGAGGTTTTCTGAAAAATCAGTAAAGGGAAAGATAAACTATAATGCAACCCAGAAACAGCCAAAGTTTTGCCAAGCAACCATTTCGTCCCATTTTTTGTAATATTTGGGGTATGTTTTCTCCTGTTTGTAGTTTTCTTTGTCATAGAATCATAGAATTGCTGAGGTTGGAAGGGACCTTTAAGATCATCAGGTCCAACCATTAACCTACCCTGACAAAACCACTTCTAAACCATGTCCCCAAGTACCACATCTGCCCTTTTTTTAAACACCTCCAGGGATGGTGAATCCACCACCTATTCCAGTGTTTCATTTCAGTGTTTAATAACCCTTTCAGTGAAAAAATATTTCCTAATACCCAATCTAAACCTCCCCTGGCATAACTTGAACCTATTTCCTCTTGTCCTATCACTTGTCACCAGAGAGAAGAGGTCAGCCCCCACCTCGTTACAACCTCCTTTCAGGTAGTTGTAGAGGGTGATAAGGTCTTCCCTCAGCCTCCTCTTCTCCAGGCTGAACACCCCCAGTTCCCTCAGTCGTTCCGCATAAGATTTGTCCTCCAGACCCCTCACCAGCTTTGTAGCCCTACTCTGGACACACTCCAACACCTCAATGTCCTTGAGGGGCCCAAAACTGAACACAGTACTCGAGGTGGGGCCTCACCAGTGCTGAGTACAGAGCACTGCCCTGGTCCTGCTGGCCACACTACTGCTGACACAGGCCAGGATGCCGTTGGCCTTCTTGGCCACCTGGGCACACTGCTGGCTCATATTCCTCTGGCTGTCCACCAACACCCCCAGCTCCTTTTCTGCCGGGCAGCTTTTTTGTTGTTGTTTTTTGTCACTCTAGTGCTAAACCCGCCGCCGTCTCCGAGCCGGGGGATTGCATCGCCCTTAGGAAGTTTTCCTGCCTCTGCCTTGACTCTGGCACCCAGGTCGTTACGAGGTCCAGAGGTTATTACTCTTCGTGACAAATAAGTGATGACTTTTCGTAAAACTATTTTTTTTTCCTCTTGGTATGGCTCGTAATAAACCCGAGCTCCTATCTTAATTGGCATTCTGTTTGACAGTCCCTTTAGAACGATCAAATATTTGATGAACAAGGCAATAACATTCATCTCTTCCGTGGGTAAGCCTTTCAGATTAGCATTGACTCAAGTTGATGAAGATGGATACAGGATCTGTTCTCGAGGAAGTGTTTGTTCTGTAGGTACAGATTATCTAAGAACCGTGTGTGGTAGCATAGGTGATACCATGATATATATATGGTTATTTGGGGAAGTTCGTATGAGTTTTAAGGTTGACAGCCAGGATCAGAAGTTTTTAATGTTAGTGATGTCAGCGTGGCAGTGGTCTCGAACACAAAATCTGTATAAAAATAGGAATAGGGATGAAATGGGATGGACAATAGGAATGAAAGGGGATGGAGAATAGGAATGAAAGGGGATGGAGAATAGGAATGAAACAGGATGAAGAATAGGAATGAAACGGGATGGAGAATAGGAACGAAACGGGATGGAGAATAGGAACGAGACAGGATGGAGAATAGGAATGAAACGGGATGCGGAATAGGAACGAAACAGGATGAAGAATAGGAATAAAAATAGGAAAAAAATAGAAAAAAAGAATTACACATTGCATAAATCAGTTCTGAACCTGAACAACTAAGATGGTGAATAGCAAAAAAAAAAAGAAAAAAAGAGTTAGAAACATCCTATGTTGAAAAGTAGTTTATTAAAGCTTAATGTTTTATGTGCAATAAACACCGAATCTCAGTTTTTAATTTTATTTTTTTTTTATCCCTTACGATGAGAAGCGTCTACAGCTCTGCAGTTCTCTGTAGGTTCGGGGTTCGGTTTGGTTGAAAGCAGCGCTGGCCGGGGAACCGGAGAGGCTCACGTACTTTTTGGTGAAATGCAGGGAAATCTGCCACTGGTTACAGTAGGGTCAGGATTTCGTATTACACATTTAAATACATGAATTTTCTGATCGCCTGGTACGTTGTACGAGGCTCGGGTAGCAGCTTGTTAGTGGCGTTTGTGCCCGTTTTATATAGTTGAAGGGCGCGTGCAGCGTTGTAGGCTGCGGAATAGCGGGAGTGCGATGGCAGCGCTGGGGTGCAAGGGTAGGAACAACATTTCATTATAGAGGATACCTAATAAAAACGTGAAAATAAAACAGAAAAAGGGTGGGAAGAAAAAAAAAAAAAAAAAAA